>PVIW01003440.1:0-167894 GCA_004026585.1 Noctilio leporinus | reverse complement strand
TGCAAGTCCTTATGTCCTTATCCAAAGCTCCTGTCATGCCAGCAACAGTTCACAGACAGGATTATGAAGGATGGATTTTGCATCTGGTCGTAAATAGCCTTTACTGTCACACAAACTGAACCAAAGCCAAGAATATATCATGACATCTTTGGGTAAGATATATACCATGCAGCAAACTGAAGGTCAAGAGACAAGTCTTTTCCAGACATGGTCAAAACCTAGCTGGTTTTCGACAATGACTAACAGCTGTCAGAGGGGAAGGGGTTGTGGAGCAGATTGAAAAATGGGAAGAATTAAGAAAAAATCCTCATAGCCACAGACAACAGTATGGTGATTACCAGAGGGACAAGGGGTGAGGGGAAGTAGAAGAGGGTCAACAGGGGATACGTGGTGGTGGAAGAAGACTTGATTTAAGGTGGTGAACACGTAATACAATATACACATGATGTAGTACAGAGCTGTACACCTGAAACCTATATGACTTTATTAACCAATGTCACCCCAATAAATTCAATGAAAAAGAAAAAATAAAAATAAAACATGAAAAAAACCCTAGCTGGGTCTTATAAAATGGGGCCTGTGATATAAGTTTATTTCAACAGAGAGCTTTGGATTACATGAGCTCTAGACACTGGATATAGAGGGCTGGGACTCCAGATACTCATGTACCAAGCTCAAGTTTAATATCAAATTGTATACGTGGATGTATCTGCATATATGTATTAATATATGCATATACTATATGTGGAATAGTAAACTATCTAGATAGCCCTTTCTGCATACATTTTCTCATTGAAACCCTCTGAAGGTAGAATTCACTTATATCAGTTTCCTCTCTCAGAAAAAACAAATTAGGCATAATAAAAATGTCTTTATCACACATAACAAAATGTGTAAGTCCTTGATATCATCTAAGTCCAAGTTCCTACAAAATTTCCCCAATTGTCTCAAATTCCATTTGAATCCAAATGCAAAGCAGGGTCCACACGTTGCATCTGTAGGCCCTGGCTGGTGGCTCAGTGGATAAGGTGCCGGCCTGCGAACCCAAAGGTCACTGGTTCGATTCCCAGCCAGGGCACATACCCAGGTTGCAAGCCACGTCTCCAGCCAGGTCCGTAGCTGGAGGCAGGTGAAAGGCAACCATACATGGATGTCTCTCTCCCTACCCCTCTCTCTAAAAAAAAATAAAATCTTAAAAAAAAAAATCACCTGTGATTTTTGGAAAGAGGAATAACTTTATCCAATTTATGTTTTAAGAGGATCACTATGGCTGCTGTATTGAGTACAGAAGGAAGAGGAACAAGGTGTAGACGCTGAGAAACCAATTCAGAAGCTGTTGTAATCATCTGGAGGGGAGGAAATGGTGGTGAAGGAGACGAAATGTGGTCACATTTTGGGTATCTGTAGAAGTATTTGTATTCCATAATCTACTTATAGTTGACATAGAAGGTCAACTAAATCATTGTGGAGGTCTAGGGTAAAATCAGTCACTGCCCTCAGTCTAGACCAATTAGATTGGCAATTCCCACAGTGTTCCCAGCTTGCCTGGTGTGGCAGCTGAGGTTCCCAGGGGTCCTGAGTGGCTTTGGAATCTGAATAAATCACACACTCGAGAGGTCCATCAGCTCAATTTATTTGTGACCTAAGACAGGATCTTATTGCTTCTCAGATTAACAGTTTAAAATGGTTTGCTTTTCTGCCTCAGGAGTATTAATTTGATGTATGAGGCAGGGAGATTATTAAATCCTCAGTGCCATCCAAAGATGTAAATTAACTGACAGTACCTCCTTAGCCACCTTTCCTGTATGAGCTAGATTTATTATTCACTTGTCGCTCTTGCATGTTCATCAAAACAAGCAGCGCCATGATTAATTACGCCTGTTTACTTAAGGGTACCTGTCATTCCAACTTTTTGTGGGCAGGATATTACAAAGTCTCCTGATTTCTCTGCAGAACTAGGGCATGAGGACTTTTAGATGGGGAGAAAGAATGAGTGTCCTCTTCTAATCATGTCCATGAATATATTTGAAAGAAAGATGGCATGCATTTAACTGTATATTGGTCTTTCGATTTTAAATGAAGTTGCATTTCATTTTGGCTTCCTTTGTCTGCTCACAGGCATCCCATCATCTGATTCTGCTCACTGGACATCTCTGGCACTAAATGCGCATAAACTCTAAAATTCGCTTTCCAATGCTGTCATTCACAACTCAATTCAACAAATACAATATTTATGAAGTTCCTTCTATGTGGTAAGCAGCAAATGTGAATTTATTCATTTCTTCATCCAATATTTATTTAATGTCTTTTATGGACCAGTAATGGCACTATGTGTATATTCACTGAACAGCCCCTTGCCCCCATGGGGTTTAGAGCCTTGTAACCCCCTTCCCAAGGCATTTATCTCTCCGTATTATAAACAGAGGAGAATGGAGGGACAGTGACAGCCTGGATAAAAGGGAAGAAAAACAGAGTGTATACCTTCTAAGATATATTTATGCAAAATAGATATTAAATTGAGTCAGGGTTAAAGACATCTGCAAGGTCCGTTCCCACCCCTCCAACTCCCCCAAGTATGGGTCTGCAGCACTGAACCGCATTGAATCCCTGACATTTCACTGTTTTTTTCTCCCTGTACCTATTATGTTGCAGATTATCTGGTTTGCTGAGTAATCACAGAAGCACAGGAAGTTTTCAAATAAACTTTGAGGCATGGCTGCACTGCCTGTGGTCTGCCACTAGAAAAAAATTCACCTTTACCAGTTTAAATTGTAGGATAATTACTGTATTACAAAAACAATGGTTCTTGATTATAACTTTTTCTCCCTTTTTAAAAGTTTTTATTACAAAAATTGAGAAAAATACAATAAAAATAATAAAACAATAAACCTCCATGTGTCTATCACCTGATTTCAGTAATTATTAACACTTTGTTACTCTTTTTATCAATCACATTTCTCTCTCCCTTCACATGTTTTTGTACTTTTAAATTCTCACTGTCATACCATTTTATCTCCAAATACATAAGAATTTACCCAACAAGGTTTTTTATAAAATATAAGCATAATATCATTATAAAAGTGAACAAAATAACAGTATTCTTAATATCTTCTAATACTTAGTCCATGTTCAAATGTCCTTGACTGTCTAAAACAACACCCCTTTGGTTTAGAGCAGGATCCAAACAAAATCTACACATTGGATTTAGTTGATATGTCTTTCATTTACACCTTTTCTCTCCATGTCCTTTTTAATGTCACTAAAATAGTCCTCAAATTTTTATTTTTATCTAGAGTAAACAAATCCATACAAATTTAACATATGTTCCTGGTGATACCTAATTACGTAATATTTTCAAGAGCAGGGTAATCATGTAATTTATCATTTAAACAAAGAAACACTTGAGTGTAAAGGGGATATTATTAATAATTATACTGGCCTAAGCCAGTATAATGGTCATCCTACCAGTACAGATACTGGTAGGATACAGTACAGATACAGAGGTTGAAAATGAGGACTAGGTTCTTTGTTTCTACTTAAGCGCAGAAAGCTGGAGAAGAGCTAGACCAAATGTCACTGCCACCCTTACAATCAAAAAAAAGTTGAACAATCTGCAAGTTAACAGCTTTTCCTGGATCCATCCGAGAGCCGAATTTGAGAAAAAGCCACCTAAACCAAAAGTTGAGGAGAAATAATGCCTTTAGGGAGATGTAGAAAATAAACATTTGTTTCCTTGGGGCAGTTGAACACCAGTAAGAAGCAATCACTGTCCTGACTGGCGTGGCTCAGTGGATTGGCATCAGCCTGTGAACCCAAACATCGCTGGTTCGATTCCCAGTCAGGGCACATAACCAGATAGCAAGCCAGGTCTCTAGCCAGGTCCTTAGCTGCATGCAGGTGAAAGACAGCCATATATTGATGTTTCTCTCCCTTTCTTCCTGCCTTCCTTCCCTCTCTCCGAGAATAATGAATTAAAAAAATCTTTAAAAAAAGAAAGAAAGAAAAAAAGAAGCAGCAACAGTCACCTAGAATTGTTAACAAATTGTAAAGGCTGAGTATTGGCTGGTAACACTACAGAGCCCTAAAGGTTTCAGACATAAGGGGCGTTCACAACACTCAGAGGTTTTGCTCTCTACAGATTCCAATGAGTACTCACCAAAAATGAAGACAAAAGTCCTGAGAAAGCACCCCTCATGGTACAGGCTTAGAAGAGGGGAAGAACAGTTACTGCAGAAAGGCCATTAAGCACTGCCAGATTCTTCTCCATCTTTCCTATCAGAGAAAAAAAATCACTGGGAATGTGGTGCATAAAGAAAGCAAGGGGGAAAAAAACAAGACTCCACAATGCCAAGAGATAACATAATCAACAGAACCAGCCTCGTATATAAAATACATGTTAGAGCTATCAGATAGGGAACTTAAAATAATTGGCAGATGAATAATTTCAGCAGAGAGATGGAAGCTTTAAGAAAAAAATTAAATGAAGATGCTAGATATGAAAAACAGTAATAGAGATCAAGATTTTCATTGACAGCCTCATCAACAAACTTAACAGAGCTAAGGAAAAATATCAGTGATGTGAAAATATCCAAACTGAAAGACAAAGAGAGTAAAAACAGAACGATTAAGATAAAATCAAATGATCTACCAAATGTGCAATTAAAAAATGACAGAGAATTGGACAAAGTAAATATCTGAAGGGTTAATGACTAAGAATCTCCAGAATTAATAGCATACATTAAACAGATCCAAACTACCAACAAAGATATAATACTCAAGCAAGAGACAGACATACCATATTCAATTTCTGAATACATAAACCAGAGAAAATCTTGAAGGCAGCCAAAGCAAAGGAAGAAGGCAACTCATTCCTAGAGAGAAATAAATATAAGAATTATAATAGCCATCTTGTTAAAAACCATATAAGTTAAAGACAAGAGTTGATTTTTTTAATTATTCACATTTTTATTAAAAGTTAGCATAGTAAACAAGACAGTTATCTAACAACAAGAAAACCCTGTGACAAACAATACTTATAAAATATTTGATACATTAAAGTCAGTCATAGCACAACACAATTTGCTGCTGTCATTGTTCTAGAAATCTTAATGTAACAAGGCAGAAACAATTAAATAAAGGAAGAGATGAATTTTTGAATTGGATACCACATAACTGTCAATGAACGAAATAAAATAGTATATACAGGTAAACTTAGGAAAATAAGAAAGCTCAATCAATTGTCTAATGTCGGTAAAACAAAAATCAGTAACATTTTTATAACTCAATTTATAATAACAAATAGATGAAACTTGCTTAAATAGCATGAAAAACTATAATGTCTCTGAGAACAATTCTAACAAAAGTAGGAAAAGTTTTTATGAAAAATATTTCAATGCATGGCTAACCACTATTTTAAAAGACCAAAATAAATGAAAAGGTATAGATTCCTATACTGTCAGGAGCTGGAGTCAAAGACCAAATATTAGAATAAAAGATGCTCCTAGTGCTCCTGTCACTTAGGAAATTACAAGGGTTTTAGGAGCACTATGCCAGGAACCAGGGACAAAGACCAACATAAATTTTTTTCTATTATTTCACCACATCCTTCTGTCAGAAATGGACAGATCCAGAGACAGAAAATTAGTAAAGACATCATTGAATTCAACAATACCATGGGTCAAGTGGATATAATTAACATCTATAGACTATTTTATCCAATGTTCTACTCAAGCTCACATGAACATCCACCAAGATAGATCACATTGGGGGCCATAAAATGCATTTTAGTAAATTTAAAAGAACATATATACAATCTCTGCTCTCAGACCACATGGAACTAAATCATAGGTTAGTAACAGGGAAAATAGCCAGAATTCCCAAAATACATGGAGATTAAGCAACATGCTTCTAAACACAAATGCATCAAAGAAAATCTCTAAGAGAAATTTTTAAATTCTGAACTAAAGTGAAAACAAGACATCAAAACTTGTGGGATGCAGCAAAAGTTGTGTTTTACAGGAAAATCAATAGCCATGGATGCATATTTTAGAAAAAATGAAAGAACTAAAATCAATAATCTAAGCTTCTGCCTTAGAAAACTAGAAAAAGAGGAGCAAATTAAATTCAAAGTAGGAAAAAACTAATAAGAATTAGTGCAGAAATCAATGCGACTGAAAATAGGAAATCAATAGAGAAAATCAATAAAACCAAAGGCTAGTTCTTTGAAAAATCAATAAAATAAATAAGCTTCTATCCAGATGAAAACTAAGAAAAAGAGAAAGCATGTTACTAAGATCAAATATAAAAGACGGTAAATCACTACAGATCCTATAGATTCTACAAAGAAAATAAAGAAATAAAGAAATATGAACAACTCTATGCCCACAAATTTAATAACCTGATAAAATGGAGCGATTCCTTAGAAGACACAATCTGCCAAAATTCACAAAAAAGAAATAGATAATTGGAATAGGCCTATATTTATTAAAGAAATTTGAGTCAATAATTAATAACCTTTCAAAGAGTAGAGCATTCAGCCAAAATGAGTTCACTAGTAAATTCTATATGATCTTACTTGTACGTACACTCTTTAACAAAAAATACTTTTTAAATAATTGAGCTCCTGGATACAGAGAACAGACTGGTGGTTGCCAGAAGCAGGGATACACATATATAAAGTATGTGCGAATAAAATATTGCATTATATACGTATATACTGTGTAAATAATAGTGTATTGTATATTTGAAAGTTGCCAAGTGAATGGTTTTAAGGTTCTCATAAGAAAAAATGTGTAACTGTGTATGGTGATGAATGTTAATTAGACTTACTGTGGCAGTCATTTCCCAGTGTAGATACCTACATCAAATCATGCTGTACACCTGACACTAATACACTGTCCTATGTCAATTGTATAATTTCTTTTTAAATAATGCAGAAATTGCTGAGTTAAAAAAAATAAGTAATGCAAAAAAGATGGTTCTTCAAAAGTTAATGAACAAAATATAAATAGTTAATCTGATTTTTAAAGTATGAGGAAAAAGTACAAGTACATAAACAAAAGAAACTAGCTGAAAGCAGGAAATTTTTCAAAATCATGCAACTACTTTGTACAGCTCTAAGAGAAAGTTTCATTTTTAAAAAGCTAGATGAAATAAATAGCATTCTAGGTAAATACACAAAAACTTACACTAATGGAGATTAAAACTCTAAACAAATGAATTGTGTAAATTAAAATACATGAAGTCATAAAAGAACTTCCCTGCCGAAAAAGACACCAGGCTCAGATGGTTTCACAAAGAAATCTATCAAACTTTTAATGACCAGGTGATGCACATGCTACTTAAACTATTTTAGATAGACAAAAAAAGTTTAAATCATTTTTATGAAGCAAACTTAACACTGATTCCAAAACCAGAAAATTATTGCTCAATAAAACAAAACTATAGACCAATCTCACTTACAAATAATGCATATTTTTAAATTAGTAAACAGAATCCAATAATCTATCATAATCAACTAGGGCTTATTCCAGAAATATAAAAGGGATTCAGTATTAGGATATCTAGTAATACAATTAATCCTATTAATAGAACTAAAGGGAAACTTGCTCATCTCCATAGATTTAAAATATGGAAAAAGTAAACATTCATTTGTGATTTTTAAAACCCTCAAAAATACTAATATCTCATTATTAAAAAATAATACAATAAAATTGAAAAATCAGTGGCTGATATAATGGGAAAACACTAGAGCAGCAGTTTTCTAAATGTGATCTGTGGATTCAACCCAAGACATTATTTATTTCCCCTTTTCACTACGTTAATAGTCCACTGATGTTGCAAAAGCAGTGGTGGGCAACACTACTGGACCAGTCAGTAGTCATTGTATTTTTCATCACATATACTCAGTGTGTGGGAGAAGCCATTTCTACTTAAGAATATCCTTAATGAAGTAGTAAAAATGGTAATTTATTAAATCTTGATGCTCAAGCCCTGGCTGGTGGTTCAGTAATTTGGTGTTGGCCTGCGAACCCAAAGGTTGCTGGTTCAATTCCCAGCCAGGACATATAACCAGGTTGCAAGCCAGGTCCATAGCCAGGTCCATAGCTGGAGGCAGGTGAAAGGCAGCCATACATTGATGCTTCTCTACCTTTCTTCCTCCCTCCATGCCCTTCTCTCTAAAAATAATGAATAAAATCTTAAAAAATAAAATAATCAAATGGGTCAACAAATGACAGGTTCATGGTGTTGAAAAACTACATGTGCATAAGTGGTCCAGTCAAAGTTCAAGACAGATAATGAATTTTAGTTCAAGACAGATAATGAATTTTTGTGTAACAGAGTACAAAAATTTCATTGATGCAGTTTAAGACTCTTCACTGAAACCAGCTTCTAATAAACTATCACATCTCAAGTTTTGGAGTAGCATCAAGAACTACCCATAATTACCTGAAAAGATTATTAAAACATTCCTCCCTTTTCCAACTACATATCTGAGGCCAGATTTGTTTAAGTACTTCAGCAACAACAATGTAATGCAACAAATTAAATGTAAAAACAGATCTGAGCATCTAGCATTTTTCTCTTTATAAAGATTTGTAAAAATGTAAACAATCCCATGTTTCTCACTACATTTTGTTTTGAAGGTTTTCATTTAAGAATTCTATTAACACATTGTTATTTTAAAATTAAAAACATAGGCCCTGGCTGGTGGCACAGTGGATATGGTGCTAGCCTGCAAACCCAAAGGTCGCTGGTTCGATTCCCAGCCAGAGAACATAACCAGGTTGCAAGGCAGGCCTCCAGCCAGGTCCATAGATGAAGGCAGGTGAAAGGCAACCATACATTGATGTTTCTCTCCCTCTCTACCTCTGTCCCTTCCCCTGCCTCTGAAAGCAATAAATGAAATTTAATAAATAAATAAATATTTTTTAAAAAATTTAGAAGTTTACTAAAAATAATAAAAATTAAATTAAATTAAAAATTTTGCTCCATTTTAACTTCTGATACAGAAATTAAATAGCTATAACTCCCATAAACAAAAGCTCTTTGGAGTCCTCAATAATTTTTCTGAGGGTAAAGAGCTCCTGAGACCAAAAAGTTTGGGGATAGTCCTGTAACAGGTGTTCCCACTAAGGTCAGGATGATGTCAAGTCTGGATAGAATATGAGGTCTGTCCTGAAAGTATCAAGCCAATGTCAATATGATTAGAACAGTTTGCTCAGCCAATACTTTTGGGACAGACCTTCTATATACAAAATGACATGGCATGTGTTGTGTCAGAATGTATGGAAGCTATCACAGACTATTAGAGTTATGTGAAAAAATGCTATAGGTATTAACTATACGAAGCCCCTCATCACCCACCAAAGCCAAACCAGGAAAATTAGAGTATCAAGTGGCAACAATAGTTGTAACTGATTAAAACACATCAAATACATAACCATCCATGAGTTAATAAGGTAGTTAGAGACTAAACCAAAACAATCTCATTGATTCCCTTTGGTGCTTGCTGAAACACCAACTTATTTTTCTGAAAATTTTATAGTGTTGTTAAAAATTAAAACATTTATCCAGCTTTTCTTGAACAAACTTTCAGAAAATAATAGCTGATGAGTTCAAGTATTTAAGGCAGAAGAAATATGGTTAGAAAATCACTAATTTGAAACCCCTAATAAAGCTAAGTATCAATATTTAATAGGTGTTAAAATGATTAAGTGAAAGATCAAAAGAAAACTTAGTATATAAACAAGGTTAACATCGGAACCTCTAATTAACCCTAAAGTCGCTGAAAGGGGATAACTAGCCATTCCGTGCTTCGTGATATGATTTTTAAAAAGTAAAGTATTCTTGCCAAAAGTAATTAATCCTCTAGATCTAATCACCAGTTTATAGAAAATATATGGCATAACCAGGGTGAGAGATGGGGGGCAGCTTTCTCCCAAAAAGAAGTGCTGGCAGAGGCCACTCTTCCTTTTCTGAGTCCTCATCCCACAGAACCACAGAGCCGACAGATGGGCACCATACCTGAGACTCCAATCTGGCTCACACTGTTTACTCCACCCTGGTGATTCCCTGAGGGTCTGCCCCACCCAACTTGCAGGCCCACCAAAGCTGGCTCCAGTAGCTTTTCGGTATGAATGGCTTGTCTTAGCCCATGCTTCAGATTTTCCTAAATTCTCTCAAACAAGCAGCATCTGACTTCAGCAAGTCCTTGTACCTCTCATACCTCTTACAAAGTTACCCCAGGCCCAGCACGAGCAACCAGGCCCCACCCTGTAAAAGTAGCAGCCATCTGCAGATCACTTTGTAGCTTATACTATTTGACCTCAGACAGAACACAGGTGGTGGCTGACCTTGAATGTGCCAACAGCAATCAAGGCTCAATTATAACAGGAGAGTATACACAACCCCACACTAGGCACACCCTGAGTACCTAGCTTGGGTAATAGAGGAAGGAGGCTGTGCCACAGGACCCTACAGGACACCTACTACATTAGATTACTCTTCTAAGGCTGGGTGCCACAGCAGCTCTATCTAATACATAGAAATAAACAAAGCGAGAATGCCAAAATTAGGAGTTAAAGAAACATGTCCCGAATGAAAGAACAAACTCCAGGAAAAGAGCTAAACAAAATGGAGACAAGCCAGCTACTAGACGCAGAGTTCAAAACGTAGTTATAAAGAGGTTCAGTGACCTTAGTGAGAACTTCAACAGCATAAAAAGGGGAGGGGGCATGAAATCCATTAAAAAGAACCAGTTCAGGGGGACAGAAAGGGGATGGATGTAGTACAACAACAAAAAAAATAAAAAAAAGAACCAGTTCCTAAATGAAGGATATGCTAATTAAAGAATAATTTACAGGGAATCAACAATAGAGTAGATGAAGCTGAGAATCAAATAAGCAATCTGGAATATAAGGAAGCAAAAATACCCAAATCAAACTAGCAAGAAGAAAAGATAATTAAAAAAAAAATGAGGATAGTGTAAAGAGCCTCTGGGAGGACTTCAAGCATGCTAACATTGGTGCTGGAAGGTAAAGAGAGAAAGAAAAAAAATTGGACACCTATTTGAAAAAGTAATGAACAAAAATTTCCCTTATTTGGTGAATAGACATGCAAGTCCAGGAAGTGCAAAGAGGCCCACACCAAGGCCTATCATAATTAAAATGCCAAAGGTTAAAAATAAAGAATCTTAAAAACATCAAGAGAAAAGAAGCTAGTTACCTACAGAGGAGGTCCCTCAAGAGAGTCAGCTGATTTCTCAAAAGAAATTTTGCAGGCTAGAAGAGCTTGGCTAGGAAAAGAAAGAACCTACAACCAAGATTACTCTACCCAAGGAAGCTATTATTTAGAATCAAAATACAGATAAAGAGCTTCCCAGACAAGAAAAAACTAAAGGAGTAAATCACCACCAAACCAGCATTATATGAAATGTTAAAGGTTCTTCTTTAAGCAGATCAAAAACATGAACAATAAAATGGCAATAGATAGTACGTATCTATCAACAGTTGACAAAAAAAAAAAAAAAAAAAAAAAAAAAAAAAAAAAAAAAAAAAAAAAAAAAAAAAAAAAAAAAAAAAAAAAAAAAAAAAAAGGCAGAACAGAAACAGAATCATAGATACAGATAATACTTTGATGGATGCCAGATGGGAATGGGTCAAGGAAATGGGTGAAAAAGGTGAAGTGATTAAATATAAATTGGTAGTTAACAGAATAGTCATTGAGACATAAAGTGCAGCATAGGCAATAGCGTAGCCAAAGAACACATATGCTTGACCCATGGACATGGGCAATGGTGTGGGGATTGCCTGAGGGGTGTGCTGGGTGGAGAAGGACAAAGGAGAAAATATTGGAACAACTGTAATAACATAGTATAACATAGTATTTTTTATGAAAGAAAATAGGTAACATAGAGATACAAGTTAAAAGATAAAATAATAAGCCAAATCCAGAATGTGAAAACCTACAGGACAGTTAAAATGGCATGGCAAAGAAAATGTTGGGACTGGGGAGAGAAGGGTTTCAAAAGATAAGACTTGAGACCCTGGCTGGTGGCTCAGTAGATAAGGTGCCAGCCTGCAAACCCAGAGGTTGCTGGTTCGATTCTCAGCCAGGGCACAGAACCAGGTTGCAAGCCAGTCCTCCAGCCAGGTCTCTCTCATCTGTGTTTAAAGAAACAGATTTATAAAGTTTAAATTTTCTGTTATAAATTCTTTTCAAAAAGCATCAGAATTAAGTACCTCAAGACCTATGCAATTTTTAAAAAATATTTTTCTTTTTTTCATTATTTTCAGAGAGAAGGGCAGGGAGGTAGGAAGAAAGGGAGAGAAACATTGATGTATGGCTGTCTTTCACCTGCCTCCAGCTGGGGACCTGGCTGGAAACCTGGCTTGCAACCTGGGTATGTGCCCTGGCTGGGAATTGGACCAGCAACCTTTGGGTTCACAGGCCAGTGCCTATCCACTGAGCTACCAGCCAGGGCCCTATGCAATTTTTATTTATTTATATTTATATTTTAATTATTTTTTTAAAGGTTTCTTTTTAGAGGGGAAGGGAGAGAGGCAGAGAGGGAGAGAAACATCAGTGTATGGTTGCCTTTCACCTGCCTCCAGCTGGAGCCCTAGCTTGCACCCTGGTTATGTGTCCTGGCTGGGAATCAAACCAGCAACCTTTGGGTTTGCAGGCCGGTGCCTTTCCACTGAGCCATCAGCCATGGCCTTATGCAATTTTTAAACAGCAAGAACTACTTTGATAAACTCTACAAACCACCTCAGACTTGTCCTCTTATTTTTCATTCATTTTTGGAAAGCATTTTTTTCTCCCTTTTTTCAAAGAGAATTTGATAAATCATTGGTATCTTTCATCTACATCCAGTTCAATTTACATCTTCCTCAAGTCATATTTCACCTTTAAAGCAAATTTGAATCGAATAAATCAGATGAATAGCAACTGATTCCAAAAGCCAGGTTAAAAACCAAAATACATTCTAGTATACATACACCAGTATTATACATGCCAATACAGGTTACGGTTAACTAAGTATTCAGTACTTGTTTGAGACACTTAATAGAAAGTTTTGATATCAGAACATGAACCTAGGTTTTCAACTTCATTCTCATCAATTGGTTAAAATAAGCAGGAATGAATGGTGTCATTACATTGGACCAAATCAACAAAGGTATAAAGATTGCTAAGCACAACATGGTTTTCCAAGAGTGGTTTTAATTTTCTCTTGGTAACTAATTTTCTGTTACTACACAACTGGAACTGCTTCCATAAAGTTACCAGTTGGAAACCACATTTCTTCCAGAAATCTACCTCCAGGCATCCATACCCTTCCTGACAAGAACTAAATTTACCCCTTCCTCTCCCTCCTTTAAGTATTCAATTTCTTTCCCAAAGTAGAGCGTCCATAAATATTACAATATTAAGGGCTAAATTTTAATGAATACAAATCAGAGGAAATGAAGGAACATTAACTCTCAAACCTTCCTTAAAAAAATCTGTTTCCAAGTTATATTTTTAACTTCCCCATGATTCTCTTTAAAAAAAGACGAACACAAAAATCTCTCTGCTAATGACTTTATTCATGAATCTATCATGGAACTCAAAATGGCAAGAACATGAAAAAAACTTCAGATTAATATTTATCAACCAAATACATCAGAGAATACATCTATTTTTCACATAATTAACAAAAATGTCTAAAATGTGCATGTAAGAATATAAATATTCTTTATTTTATGTAATTTTAAAGTAAAGAAGATTTGCTTATTAGTTTGCCAGGAAAGCTCAGTTATACTGTCAAACATATCTAATTCTAAAGAAATAAAACGTAACATAAAATACCCATCTTATAGTTAACCTGCTGATAAAGTGCTACTTTTGTACCAAAAAGAGAAACTATCAAAACTAAAAATGTGTTAAATGCTGAACCATCATTATGAAAGTGATTTAAATTTTTTTTTCGGTATTCACTATACTTATCACATTCATGTGTTCCCAATATAAGACCACAAACATTATTTGCAATTTTAAAATATCTTTTAGTTCACAGATTATTTCCTGGAAGTTAAAAAATTACTACACCATTGCTAAATGAGGCTTTTCATGGTATCAAAATTTTTAGACACAGTACGTTTTCAATGTTTTAAACATGATCTTTGGTTTGAAGCTGTCCTGATATCCTTTCTGCTTGATGGTTGTAGTTAGTGAAATATTCAAGGAACAGTACAATAGCTTCATTTGAACCATAAAAGCAAATGGCAATGACGGCACCTAAGAAATCTGGCAAGATGAGTTCCCTAAATCCATAACTGATGTGGTCAATGTTAAAGGAAATCAGTGTTGCTAAGGAGTGACTCACCTCCTTTCATCAGTTCATTAACAGCATCAGCCACTGAGAGGAAATTAGTTGGAAAAGAATCTGAATAAAGGCACTCAGTAAAAAACTTAGGCAGATAAGTAAAACCAACTAAACTGCACATGCAAGTATAGGTGTGTTCATCTCAAGCACATACACACATCTCATGTTTGAGGTTGAATATCAACACTCTTCAGATTCTACCACAAGGAAAACTCTATGCCTGTGATGTATGTATCCTAGAGATGGGAACCAGCTGATGGTTTTCCAGAAATAATGAGGTGTTAAATGATGCAGAAGCTGGCTCTTCCCCAAAATGAAGTTATAAATTAATAACAAAGGATGCTGTAACAATGGAAACTGTAAGAAGCCAAAAGTTAAATCTCAGAAAGACAAGTTTAGTTTCATAACTGAAGGCTGCTGATGATTTCTTCTTTCTCTCCCTGAATTATCAAATGTAAATGCCTTTTAGCAATGGCAGCATTCAAATCCCACAAAAAATCAAGTAGTGCCCCCTTGAGGAGCACTTCCATTGGCACAAACTGTAAAACTTGCTGGGGTGCATCAGAGTTAAGCAAAACATTCAACAATTCCTTCACATTCTGCAGATACTGGAAAACTGCATTTGGAAGGTCCTGATAACCAACACATAGCAGGACTGCACAGGTCTTCAGGGGTGCAGAGGAGGTGGGACAAGAAAATGTTATAAATCTAAAACAGTTGTGAAGTACAAAGATCAAACCAGCCATAAACCTTGTAAAACAAGAAAGTATAGGCAAAATCATAACATCCCCTGTATTGAGCTGCTGTAATGAATGTAGAAGGCAGTCCAAAAATAACTGCTGGTAAGCTGGGTCTCCATCATGAAGCAATGAACAGGTAAAAGTCATGAGTTCAGTTGATTCAAAGAGTTGAACTTCCAACGGTATATGCATTTTGTTCTCAGGAGGAGTTGGAAAACCCACAATCAGGCACTTTATTTGGTTGCTGGGTTGTACAAACTGCTCATCTTGGAAGCACTTAGTAAGGCTTAACAACTCAGAAAATATCAGTTCTTCAGAAAAAACATGACAAGAACAATGCTGTTTTGGCCTAAACTTGGAATCCGAACCCAAGGCTCCTCCTAATGACTTTTCAATTGCTTCATTAAGACCCTTTAAAATTTCACCATCACAAAAAGGAGAACACTTTACTTTTGGCAGTCTTTTTCCCTCTAAAATATGCCATAAGTGACACTCAAGACTGGAGGCTGTCCCTTCTAAAAGAGAACTTTTCCCAGGATGATATGAAGCATGTTCCTCAGCCCAATTATTAAAGTATCCTTTGGCCACCTTATCCTTCCATGAAAGGGATTCTAGCATTTTCCTTTCATTATAGGTTTTAAAATATTTGTTCCTCTGCCCAAACCATTTTGTATTTGTACTACAACCAATATTAGATTTTTTTACTAGCCAATTATTTCTAGAAAGAGGTTTCAGTTGGTACTTTTGCATGAAATATTGAACAGCACAGTCCCTTAACTTATTCAACCTTGCTTTTTCTTCATTCCCCATGCACTCAAACAGACGAATGTTCTCAGCAATAGTCTCTAGCTGGTATTTATGAAAGAACGCACAACATTCTTCATGTCTTTTAAGAAAAGATTCAGGAATCACATGATGGGGGAAAAGAGCTTTCCTGGTCATGTCAGTACCAAAATTCAGCACCATCTTAGATAACAGAGGATGCATTATCTCTCTCCCCTTATAACAGAGACATACTACATAGACTTCTGAGTTTCCTGCCTTGCTTGTAGCAGGTTTAAAAACATGGACTTGGTCAAAGGAACAGTTTAGCAGGTACATCAGGTTTATGGAACAATGTTCAAATAAAGTAAACATCTTCAGAACAAAAGAGCCACCATTTCCAAGAGTCGTCAGAGCAGTGACTACTTCACAGTAATGCAAACAAGAGACTAAAGCTTCTTGTTCACCAGGATTTCCTTGGCAATCAAAACTCCCATCAGCAGTGATTAAGTGAACAGTGGCTATGTTGCTTAGGAAATTCTGAAGTCCAGTCAGATATTTCAAGGTCATGATATCACCGGTGTTATCTGGACCAAAGTACCAACAACGCAAGGTATTCGCAATAAGTCGGTCATCCATAATCATCATCAGATTGTCATTTGCTTCATGGTACGGATTCAGAGTATTAGCTACCCAACTCCAATCACAAGGGAATCGATGGGATTTTAGGTAGTGATTGAGACTAGCTATAAAAGCTCCAGGAGCTTCACAAAGGTGTAGAGAATTCAGTTTTCCATTCTGAAAAGCTTCTTGTGGAATAACTGGAAAGCTGCACAAAATTTCATGAAACTTACACCATGCTTGAGTACAAAGTTCAGCATTCACATATTTTCTCACGTGAGAAATTATTTTTCCAGCTTTATTAGTGAAAGCAGTGTGTTCATGCCATTCATCCAGTTTCTTATCACTCAGCAGGTTTTTTACTTCATTTAGGGAGCTCTTCAAATCAAGAAATGCATTGAATTCCATATGGTCACAGGTGAAAATCTCACTGGGATCTGGTAACTGCCACTCATTATTAACTGGTTTGCCATAAGAAAAGTTCTTGGCAAAGAGTTCAAAAATGTCGGCAACAACATCTGGGCTGTTTGTCTCAGGATGTGAACCCAGAGCTGGTTTTCTGCACTTACTCATTTTCAAATTAAATTAAAATCTAGAAAAAGAAAACACATAATTAAATGAATCAAATTTATGAATGAGTGAAATCCCATCCACAGCAAATCAGATCACACTCCACTCATGACAAACCACATAAAATAAGAAGGCTAATGTCAGCACACTCAATTATAGAATGAGGCAATTCAGAATAAAGAAAGAGTCAAGGTTTTGTTAGCCAACAGACCTGGGTTCAAATTCCAACTCTGCCACTTACAGCTTACCAAGTGGCCTTGGGCAAGTAACTTCGCATCTTTTGAGTTTCAGTTTCTTTTTTTTTCTTTTTTTTTAATTTTGTTGTTGTATTGCATTTATCCCATTTTTCCCCCACTGCTCTCCCCTGCACCCCCATCCCCCTTTCCACATCAATCCCACATGTTGTTCATGTCCATGGGTCATCCAGGCCAGTTCCTTGACTAAACTATTCCCCTTCTATCCCTCTTCCTCCGCCCCCCTCCACTCTGAAAGTCTGTTCTTTGTTTCCATGCCTCTGGTTCTGTTGAGTTTCTTTCTTATTTAAAAATTGAGGTATCATTTTTTAGAGGAGTAACAGGCTAGCATATACAAAAAAGATACCACAGAATATTCATCAGTGAATGGCAGCTCTTACTACCATAGTAACCCCTCTAGGTCCTCCCTAAAGTCCTCCTTTACCCATGGTTGAGACATCACCAGCCCCAAACACACTTAGACTAAGATTTATCTCCAAACATGTCCTTTAATCATTTGATCAAGCCCTAACAAGTGACTTTCAGCATTTTTTTAAAGCTTCCTCCAGATTTTATTTCTTCCCAGAGGCAGATACTGCCCCTAAACCCAAAGTTATTACTGGTTCTGCTACCAGGCCTCTCTGTCACCACCCACTCATTCACCAACCAGAACTGTCAAATATGTCCTTTGTCCAGATCTTACTCCTTTGTTAAGATAAGCACTTTGGTACCAAATCACCCTTATAAATCACCAACATTTATCAACATACTATTAACACTGGTATACTTGACTAGTTAGCCTCCTTCTGCTCAATGCTAAAACTGACCTATAGTTCACCCTGGCACGTCTCTAAGCTATTACAAATTCTTGCCTCATCTGGTCAGACAACTCCATGCTCACACTATAGAATATTATTTCTTCTTGCCACTAAAATTTAACATACTTTGATAGAAGAATTTTGAAGTGAAGAATACCCTTCTTGAATATACAAATTATAGTCACCCTACATTCTGTGTTCTAACATGGCCTAAGAAACCAAAAACATCTGTCCACTAGTAAGGGAAAGGAAGAGAGAGAGAAAAAAAAAAAAGCATACCTTAATGGCATAGTGTTGGAAAAGTTCTAAGTTCCTGCAGATGGAGCAAGTATTACACAATACAGCTGACCCTTAAACACTGTGTTGGAACTGCACGGGTCCATAAATATGGTACATGGATTTTTTTTTCTATAGATACTATAAGCATATTTTATCTTCCTTATTTTATTAACATTTTCCTCTTATTCTATTATAGAAATACAGTATATAATACATAATATACAGAAAACAGGGCCCTGGCTAGTGTGGTTCAGTGGACTGAGCAATGGCCTGTGAACTCAAATGTTGGTGGTTCGATTCCCAGTCAGGGCATATACCCAGGCTGCAAGCTAGGTTCCAGCCAGGCCCCTAGCTGGAGGCAGGTGAAATGCAACCATACACTGATGCTTCTCTCTCTTTCTTCCTCTCTCCCTGTCCTTCTCTCTAAAAATAATGGATAAAATCTTTTTTAAATAAAATAAGCCCTGGCTGGTAGCACAGTGGATAAGGTGCCGGCCTGCGAACCCAAAGGTTGCAGGTTCGATTCTCCAGCCAGGGCACATAACCAGGCCGCAAATCAGGTCTCCAGTCAGGTCTGTGGCTGGAGGCAGGTGAAAGGCAACCATACATTGATATCTTTCTCCCTCTCTGCCTTTCTCTCTTCCCCTCTTTCTAAAAATAATGAAATAAAATCTTAAAAAAAAAAAAAAAGAAAGAAAATTTTAAAAATAAAATAAAATACAAGTGTTAATTGCTTATGCTATCCAGTCAATGGTAGGCTATTAGTAGTTAAGTTTTGGAGGAGTCCAAAACTGTACTGGACACAGGGGTTGGCACCCTAACCCTTGTTGTTCAAGGGCCAATTGCACTTGGTAGCACAATTTAAATCAACAGATGACTTAGTTCATGAGAGTTGCATTTATTTAGTATATCCAATCACAAGTTTTCAAAAAGAATCTAAATTTGTTACACATGAAAAATTGATAATCACCTTCCCACAAAAATGCAATGTTTGATGAGTAAATGGGAAATAAAGGTGAGTTAGCACTACAATAAATAATGTCCAGAAGACTGTATTCGATTAGCCTTTACTTTTAGTGTTCTTTCAACAGTGTTTATACTGTATCATCCTGAGATTAGAACAGTGCTTAGTGTAATGTACTGCACATACTAAGTTATTTATCCAAAAAGACAATAAAAGTTTTAGCACAAATGGCATTCCTCTAAGTTCTGAATTGAGTCATAACAATGCACTTTAACTTCATTCCAGCACTACAAGGCATAACAACAACAAAAAGGTTGAAAGAATATAAAGAAAGTTTCCAGTATATGTGTTCCTCTACCCTTTCATTAAGCACTCCATACAACTTTGTGGCATCTTAATTCTCCTGGGAGGGCATCACCCTTGTTATTTTGCAGACTCGAGTGGGAAGTCATGCACACCCTGTCCCAGGCACAAAAGGAATACCTGCAAAATTCATGTTAAAAACCCACATGATTGCATCCACAGCTGTTACCTCTCCGACTAACACAAAGGAGTTTCAGAAGTGCTCCCACCAACCCCTCCTGCCAGCCAACAATGAAAGCAATAGCTAATGTGCACCCAGCGCTACACTTTGGCCCAGGGACACCCAAGATCTTCTTTCAACTAGTGGAAGTGAATCCCAAACATTTAATAGGCCGTTCCCTGCCTTGGAGGAACCTGAGCCCCAGCCCCTGCCTCACCCACCGGAACAAGGGGCGACCCGCGCTCGGAACCCGGGCCTGGGTTACCTCCGCTCACGCCCACCCAGCCCTCCCCAAGCCTAGACAGGCGGCGTTCCACTCACGCCCCTCGCTCAGCGGGCCCATTCTCCCCTTCCGCTCCTGAGGGTCTGCAGCAACCCCCACGGCAGAGGAGGGAGGTGATGCCCCCAGGAGCCCCAGAAGGAGGCCCAGACCCGCCCTCAGGACACCAGGAGCAGAAACCCACCTCCAAACCCCGCGGCCACCGAACGCCGGCTGACTGCCACCTGAGACCCTTGACACACTACGCACGCGCTGCGAGGTCGGGAGGACGACGTCTAGCGTCACCTTTACGCAAGCAGGCAATTCTCGCAGTCCCAAGGCCTCCTTTCCCTAGGTTTCATTTCTCCGAGCACCGGGGCTGAGACGCGCCATTCTCCCCACAGCGTCTCTGGCAACGAAAGCTGCGTGCGCAGACGAGCGTCCTGTGGTTCCGCCCCCTGAGCGGAGGCGTGGACGGGGCGGGGCAAACCCTCCCCGGGCACGCTGGCTCCGCCCACCTGGCCCTAGGGCCAGGAAGCGCTTCTAAAGCTGTCAGGCAGAATTTCGTTTAGTGCAGGTTATCTTAAATGTGGTATCTTTTAGACAATCAGAAGGTAGAAGCCAAACTGGAGAAACTGCAAGAGAACATTCTGTTATTCTATATATTTATAAATCAATAAGAAAAAGACAACCCCAAAGGGAAAAAGGGCGAAGATTTTTAACAGGCCGTCCAAAAAAGGTAAAACAAATAGTCATTAAGGATATACAAAGGTGTTTAACCTATTATTAAAAAAAGTATTGGAAATGAAAGCAATAGCTTTTCTTTTCACCCAGTTTAGCAAAGATTTTAAATAATCGATCATGGTCACAGTTGGTGAGAATACAGATAATAAGTTTATATACTGTGGATAGGGGTAAACATTGATATAAACTTTACAGAAGGCAAACTTTAAAATGGCCATAAACCTTAATCCAGCAATACCCACCCCTAGCAATTTATCTTTAGTAAACATACAACGGACACTTAGCACCAAATATTTATCTTGGCACCTTAATAACAATTACAAAATTGGTAATTGTTATGATACATCCATATAATGGAAGATTATCAGCCATCACTAGGCAATATGTGTCAACAGTATTGTGTGAAAACAGGAGACCATAGAACTGTGTAGAGTTTAAACTTATGTATTTATACGTTAGATACGTAAAATACATTTTTTACAAGTCTTCCAGGACACGCATCTATGGAGGGGAAAAATTTTTTCAAAAGATGGTGCTGCCCTGGCTGGTGACTCAGTGGAAGGGCGCTGACCTGCAAACCCAAAGGTCACTGGTTTGATTCCCAGCCAGGGCACACAACCAGGTTGCAAGCTAGGTCTCCAGCCAGGTCCGTAGCTGGAGGCAGGTGAAAGGCAACCATACATTGATGTTTCTCTCCCTCTCTGCCTCTCTCCCTTCCTCTCTAGGTCATTTGGAAATCCATATGGAAAAAAAAACATTATTTGGACTCTTACCTCATATAAATAAAAATATAGTTCACTTGGTTTGCCAACCTATATTTTAAAAGTCAAACAATAATACTTTTAGCATAAAACATAAGAGAACATCTTTGGGACCTGGAATAGGCAAAAAGTTTGTAACAGAACAAAAAAGGCACTAATAATGAAGGACAGATCTATAAATTGAACTATGTTAATATTGAGACCGAAAGGCAAGCTATAGATTAGGAGCAGATATTTACAATAATGTACATGTGTATGACAAAAGACTTGAAATCAAAATATATAGATCCTACACATAAAAAAACTCCTATAAGAAATACAAATTTTCCCAGTGGAAAAATGGGCAAAAGCCTGGAATAAGCATTTCAAAAAGATGAGATCGAAGAAGCCAATAAAATATGAAAAAAGGTTCAACTTTATTAATCTTTGGGGAAATATAAACTGAACCCACAATGAGATACAATTATACATTAGACTAAAACGAAAAAAACTAAAAACGTTAGTGCTAGAAAGTATAAGAAGCAAACAACTGAAGCTGATTGAAAGAAAAAGATCTTCCATGATCTTCCAAACTCACAGGTTTGTCCCGTTTTTTTCCCAATTTTTTTGAGGTGTAATGCACATAACGGTCAAATGCTCAGATCTGAAGTGTGTACTACTCAACCACTTTTGCCAAACAACTACTAAATATTTTAGAAAGACCCCTTGGGCCCCTTCCCAATCAATCTCCCTCCCACAAAAAGCAACCACTGATCTGTTTTCTGTCACCAGACTTTAGTTTTACCTATTGCAGAATTTCATATAAATTCAATCATTACAGTTTCATAATTTTTTGTTGCAGCTCCTTTCTATTCCGTGTAAATAATATATATTTATATGGTAGGGGAGAAAATTTGTTTTTTTTCCTTCTACCATTCTAGGTTCTCAGCTGAGACTCTAACAAAAGATAGATTAACAAGAGATTAAATTTACTAATATATTTTATGTGACATGAGAACCTTAACAAAACAAATAAAGACCTGTAGAAGCTGTTAAACCTGAGTGTTTTTAAACTAGGTTTGATGAGTAGTGGGAAAATGTGAAAAACAGCTATGAGCTAAGAGGAAGCAAACTGGGAAACTTGCAAGACAAGCTCTTTCAGATTCCTTTCAGATCTCTTCCATCTTCAGTGAGAAGGATGTTCTGGGCCCTGGCTGGTAGCACAGTGGGTAAGGCGCCAGCCTGTGAACCCAAAGGTCGCAGGTTTGATTCCCAGCCAGGGCAACATATCTAGGTTGCAAGCCAGGTCTCCAGTCAGGTCTGTGGCTGGAGGCAGGTGAAAAGCAACCATACATTGATGTCTCTCTCCCTTTCTGCCTCTCTCTCTTCCCCTCTTTCTAAAAATAATAAAATAAAATCTTTAAAAAAAAATTTAAAAAACAAAGAAAGATGTTCTTTTCCTTCAGGTATAGGGAGAGCATATCTCACATGAGGTTCTTATGACCTCCTTCAGGTCAAGGTCACAGAGTTGTGCACCCACCATTCCTCAGATTCCTTCATTTTAAAATTATCCAACATGCCAAGACACCTGTACTTTTCATCTCTGTCAGTTTTCATTTTGTTGTGTATATATCTGTAGTTTGTTCCTTTTTATTGCTTAGTATGTTATTGTATGGATAGATGACAATTTAATTATCTATTCTATTAGTGGACATTTGAACTCTATTTCCAATTTGGGCCTATCATGAATAAACTTGATATGAACATTCTAGTACAAGACATGTTTTGGTTTTTTATTTTTTACTCAGGTAAATACGTGTGGAATGTCTGTGTCATGGAGTAAATCAGGGTTTCTCAAGCTCAGCATTATTGTCTTTTGAGAATCAATGAGGTAGATATATGTGTAACTTTTTTTTTAATGTGTAACTTTTTAAGAAACCTCCAAACAGTTTTCCAAAATGCTTGAAACATTTTATTTATTTATTTATTTTTAAATTTTTAAAAAAGATTTTATTTATTATTTTTAGAGAGGGGGAAGGGAGAGAGAGACATAAATGTATGGTTGCTTTCACCTACTTCCAGCTTGGGACCTGGCTGGAGACCTGGCTTGCAACCTGGTTATGTGCCCAGACTGGGGAATCAAACCAGCGACCATTGGGTTCACAGGCCGGTGCCTTATCCACTGCGCCACCAGCTACAGCCTTGAACCATTTTATATCCTTACTCACAACACATAAGAATTCTGGTTGCTTTACATCCTCACCAACTTTTGGTGTTGTGAACCTTTTTCATTTTTGCTGTTGGTGGGAACTGGGTGCTTTTTAAATGATTCTTAATAAAAAGTAACTAAAATGAAAATTTGTGGATATTGTTATTTTGTGGGACTAGATGAAGGATATGTGATCTTCCAGGACACAATCTCTGTGTTCCCTGAGGTTTGTAAATATTATCAGGAATATTCCAAACAACAAGGCTTATTGTGAGCCATTCTTTACTAAAATAATCACAATATTAGCTAACATTTTTTGAGCACATAATATGTGCTACACACCGACAACTGCCTCTTATTTTAGTGTAATCTTCTCAACAATTCCATGAGGTAGATTCATGTATTGTCCCCATTTTATAAACAGAGAAATCAAGGATCAAAGTGATTAATCTATTTGCTGAAGGTCATGTAGTCAATAAGTAGCAGAGTAAGGGTTTGGATCTATGTTAGCTTGACTCCAAGGCCAATGTGTTTTGCAAAGAATTTCTAAAAATTGCCTCCAGTAACTTAAAAAAACCTCTATAACCCACATTCATGGCTAGAAATATTTACAGTAGACCAGTAATTTTTAAAAAGATGTTTCATTCATTTAGTCCTAAATGCAGGAGGGTAAACTGTTGTAAAATTTTTGAAAAAGATGAAATGTTATATATAAATGAATAAAATTAGTACCTGAAACTTTAAAAAGTTGAAAGAAAATAACCAAACCCTGTACTAATATATTTGCAAATTTGGATAAAAATGCACAGCTAAGTGAATGCTTTCAGTTATCAACTTTTACTTACATATTTTAACAAGCATACATAGCATCTGAGTGGAAGCTAGCTACAATTATTCTTTCCAGTTCTTGAATGTTCTTTACGTTCAACTGGTGTGATAATGAGAACATAAGTAGCATACAGAAGTTAAAACAAAAGGGAGGTAGGATTGCTGGAGGTAAGGAGGATCCTGGGTGAAGGGGAGCAAAGGGAAAAGAAATTGGGACAACTGTAAAATCATAAGCAATAAAATATACTTAAAATGTATTAAAAATAAATTATAACTCATTTTTCTATTCAGCTTTGGGTAGAGTGACACTGTGGTATTTGTAGGAAAGTGCTTTAAAAAAGCAGCATGAAATGCCTTTTTGTACTGCTTAGAAACTGAGCAAAAATTAAGAATGCAAATCATTTAATTTTAAGCATAAATAAAAGAATTCTAAGCATCAGGTCATGAAAGCAATTTCTGTCTGTTGTTGATCCTGTAACACATAGTTAAACTTTATTCTGCTTTTTAATACACATTCTAGGTTAAAACAAAGTATAAAATTTCTTAAAACTTATTTTCCAGCAATTCATATTTTTTCTTAACATAGTTAATCTTAACAGAGTGAGTCACTTGCTAAATGGGAGAAAGTTTTTATTTATAAACATCATTAAAGATATATGTAAAATAAACTCTAAAATAATAATATAAGCGTTAATGGTATGCTGATCTAAAATGTTATTTATTATTATTTTTTATATTTAAATATTTTATTCATTATTTTTAGAGAGAAGGGCAGGGAGGGAGGAAGAAAGGGAGAGAAGCATCAATGTATGGTTGCCTTTCACCTGCCTCCAGCTAAGGACCTGGCTGGAGATCTTGCTTGCAACGTGGTTCTGTGCCCTGGCTGGGGAATAGAACCAGCAACCTTTGTGTTCATAGGCTGGCACATTATCCACTGTGCCACCAGCCAGGGCTTGTTTTTACTTTAAATTACTTCTATATTTTCTCCCATGTAAAAATTATGAAAATTATTATTTTTAAAATAAAAAGTAAAGGTGTAAGAGAGAATGAATATTACTGTGACATGGGCTCAGGAGTTTTTTAAAAATGTGGGAAACACTGATATGTAGAATAGAATACAAGACATAGCCCACTCTTGAAGCATTAATCATTTCATTGCACACACAAAATGTTTAAAAATAAGTAAGATTATATAAGTGCTATGTTGTGCTACACAAATTAAGTGCTGTCAGAATCTAAAGGGGAAATTCATAGAAAAAAATGAAGGAAAGAGAATTTAATTTTTGTCTTAAAATGTTGCTGTTATTTGAGGCAGGAAAGGAGCAGCCTGGCTCAGGAAAATAACATGAGTGAAAAAAAAATAGACAAAAAGGATAATTGCAGAAAAGGGACAAAAAAATACCATTGAAATGCTATATACATTCATAGTATCTTAGTTCAGGCTGCTGTAACACACTACCGTAGACTGGGTGACTTAAACAACAAAAAGTTGTTTCTCACCATTCTGGAGCCTGGGGAGTCCAAGATCCAGGTTCTGGCAGATTGGTTCCAGGTCAGAGCGCTTCTCATGGCTTGCAGCTGGCTGCCTTCTCACTGTGTGCTTGCTTACAAGGCAAACAGAGAGGAAGAAAACTCTCAGTCTCTTCTTATAAGGGTACTAATCCCTTATAAGAACCCCATTCTCATATAAACATAATGATCTCCTAAAGGCCTCTTCTCCAAAATACCATCACATTTGGGGGTTAGGGGCATCAACATACGAATTTTATGAGGACACAATTCGATCCATAGCAGGAAGTGAAGAGCCAGAGTCATAGAACACCATAAAAAAGGTGCTGGAATCAGCTGCGGTAGGAAACAGTCAAGAGGGAAGGAAATAAGTGTTTGGTTTTTACAGAGTTAGGAATAATAGTGGAATTGTCAAGTGGAAGTATACAAGAGGGAGTTGGAAATCACTAGGTGGGCTGAAGTTTGGGTGAAAAAACTAGTAACGCTCAACCCTGTACATTTTTAACTAAGTACTTTATTATTATTTATTATTTACAGTCATTATGATACTTAATTTAGAAGTACAATCAATACCAGAAGTTGTTAAAACACTAGCCCTGGGGATTCTTCCTGTTAATAGCTCACCTAACATTGACCTTTCTTGAGATCAATATGGCTTCTCTTTTTGAATATGTGAAGTAAGTACATCAGCTCTAGCATCTGAGTCCCTGGGTTAAAATCTCCACCTACTAGCTACATGACCTTGGGCAAGGAAGACCTCCAAGGGTGCCACTGAGAATTCCCAAACTACTGTAAAGAGCTTAGTAGAGGTCCTTGCATTTAGCCACTATCTGATCAAGGGTAGCTGCTCCTGAAAACTGTCTTGTTCTTTTCTGGAAGACAGGGTGCTAAATTCAGATCCTCTTTCTGAGATTTCCTTCTTATACTGTTTCTTTTTATACTCAAAATCCTTAATAAAGCAGGAGAGGAAAAGAGGGAGGGAGACTAAGGAGAAGAAAGGGAGAAAAGAGAAGATAATCTTGACCAAATTATTTTGTATCTGCCACTAAGAAGCTGTCAGATTTAGCTGCTTTCTGTCTTCAACAATTTGGGCAGGTTTCAAAGAGCAGAAATGAACACATGGATCAATGTGGATGCATTTCAAAAACATAATGTGGAATGATAAAAGTCCATTTGCAGAACAGTTTTTACATTGCCTTGCCATTTATGTAATGTTTAAAAACACATGAAACATTCCTGCTTAATGTTTATTAATGCAAATGTGCTAAAAATATAAGAATACAAGTGAGGAAGATACACATTAACTTCCAGAGTGATACTATCTGGGGAGGTAGAGGGGACCGGAAAAAAGCACAAAAGAGACATCAACCATATCTATAATGTCTTTATTCTTTTCATTAAGCTTTGAAGCATTGGCAAAATACTCGCTCTTTTAAATTCTAGGTAGTGGATACATGGGTGTGTGTTGTTCTCTTTTCTGAATGTTTGAAATAGTTCCTTAAAATTTTAAACATAAAAAGGAGAACTGTCTGTCTCACCCTTCAATCTTTTCAAACTCCCATATACTTTAGAAATCCACTGTTTGGTTAAACCACATGCATTATTTTCAGGAAGAAATATGCTTCTCAGGTTCAATCTGAAAAGAGTATAATGAAACTATAATGAAACTATTAAAACTAGGTTATGTGTTGTGCTACACTTATACAGATGTCAAATTTTGATATCTGGGTTGAATTCCAGACATTACCCTATTGTTAGGTTTCTATTTAATTTTATTTTATTAATGATTGGAAATAATAGCATATTACCTTTGGCAGGGGGTGTGCTTCGTAGTTAACAAATTGCTTTTGTACACCCTAAGATAGCTTGTATGTACCTTAAGATCACCAAGCGGCTTCATCTCCTGGGCAAACTCCAACTGATTGATGGTGGCCGCCCAGAGGGCTCTGTTGAAACAGTTGTAACCACATCTGGGCTCTGTGGGAGGTGTGTCAGGGGCAGGGTGGTGAAATGGTGCCTTACAAATCTCACTGATATTCCCTACACTTACCTGATTCTCCTCTGCCTCTCACACTGCACCTACTCCATCTCTCTGCACCTACCCCCTCTATCTTGATATTTCCAAGAATTCCTCCTCCCCAATTCCCCTTGATCTTTCCTCATGCTGCAACAATCCCTGAGTGATTTCATCCTCCCCCACAGCAGCCCTGCATGCTGACAAGTCCCTCCTCCTCGGTTTTCCTGTGAAGCCGTCCCTGCCCCATCTGGGCCAGGTGAGTCACCTCTCTGTCCTCCCCATGGCCTGCACATGCAGCATTTGTCTCTGTGTCTCTGAGCATCTCAACAATTCGTTTACCCATCTATCTCTGCCGTGGGCTTCGAAAGGACAAGGCTGGATCTTATTGATCTCTGCGCTCCCAGCTTCTGGCACACAGTACGCAATCGATAAATGTTTTTTAAATGAAAGAATGATTCAATGAATGGTGTCCTTATTTTGCAGAAAAGGAAACAGACTCAGAAATTGGGATTTTTCTCAAGGTCATCCTTCCTTTGAACCTTCCTGTTTCTCCTCTAGACCAGGATTGACAGACATTTTCTGTAAAAGGGCCACATAGTAAATATTTTCAGTTTTGTGGGCCATTAAGGTCTCTGTCCGACCACTAAGTTCTGAGGTTGTACCTGGAAAATACCCATAGACTTGGCTATATTGCAGTAAAATGAATTACTAAAACCAGCAATGGGCTGGATTTGGCTTGTGGGCCCTAAGTTGTGGACTTTGCTGTAGAAGATGGTAAATAAACACTCCTACATGTCTAGTGTCTTCACTGAACATCCTCTCTGCCTCAACCCAGATCCCAGGATCCTGATTCCAATGTGTCTGCAGTCCCTGTTGGGGTTATACTGACAACCCTTTCATAACTTCAAACCAAGGAGCTGAGAAAGGCTCATGAGAGAACTGGCTGCAAAGCTGAGACCAGAAAGAATAAGAAGAGTTTGTTGACATGGCTCTTAAGGGACCTAGAGGAACTTAAGTCCAGCTTATCCACATCCTCTTCGATCCCTCACTTTGAATACTCTGAACATTTTTTAAAGAAAAGAGGTCCGGCCCTCTTTAATTGGTTGGAACATTATCCTGATAGGCCAAGGTTTGCAGATTTCATCTTTGGTCAGGGCATACAGTACAAGAATCAGTCAATGAATCTCTCTCTCTCTCTTCCCCTCTCCCTCTAAAATCAATAAATAAAAAAATTTTAAACATTAAGGAAAGAGGTCTGTTTCTTGGGTGCACAAAATAAGTGGGACAAATAACACCCTTTCATTCTCTCACTCCATTTGTTTCCAAATGGCTAGTCTCCTTCTCTTTCCCAGAGCCAATTTCAAACTTCTTCCACTCTTCTCGTTATTTCCTACCCTGTTGTCCTCTTACACACTGTCAGGAGATGTCCTCACTTCCTCCTTCGCAAAGAAAATAAAAGCCATCAGAAAAGAACTCCTTCAGAATTCTGCCACTCTTCATTAACTATCTGCATCTCTGCTCACTCTCACCTCCTTCCTGTCGTAATGGAATAAGCATCTAATACTAATTCCTCCTTCTGCTCTCTGTGTCCCAGGTCTTTCAACTTTCTCGGGGAAACTGATTCTGTGAATTGTCTCCCTCCTGTATCTCTCTCTGTCTCAATATCTTGATCCCTGAGCCTCTTCTCTCCTCCTCTCCTGCTAATTTTCCATCAACACTTAGGTATGTATGCTCCACCATCTAGAAAATAAGTCTCTCAAACCTGTGCCTTCCTCCAATCATTAACATATTGTTAGGGCCAGAGACCCCATGTTGCCTGCCCCAAAATCTGCCACCTGTGTCAGGACTTGCAAAACAGTGTTCTTGGGAACCATGGCCTGCAGTCTCAGGACCTGAGCCAACACCTGTGCCAAAACAAAGAGGGTCTGTGTCACCGTCACTGACCATGTCCCAGATCACAAAGATCTCTTATCAGAAGCAACTGAGGCACAGCTACTAGTATCCTGCTGAGACCTGGTTTCTCTCCTGCAGAGCATTTCCCAGGAGCAGGGGCTATAAATCTCTCCGACTTTCCATTCCCACAGCAACCATCCCTAACCAGAGGACATTGTTGTTTCACCTACATCCTGGCCTCTGGAGTTGACCAGCAGGGTGACTCACACCCCTGGGGGTCTGCTCCTTGCCCTTAAAATTTTCTCTACCCATCCCCTTGCTGCTGTTGTCCGCTTGGACTCCGCCCGCCTGCTTGAACATCCTTCAATTAAAGGCTTTGAACCGGCCCACCTGACTCCCCGCTTCTTCTGAGCACAAACTTAACACCTCTCTCTCCCCAACCTCCTTCACAGCCAAAATTTGGAAGAGTTGTGTGATTACAGTTTCTATTTCATTGTCTCTTAGTGATTCTTCTAATCATTAAAAATTTGCTTCTCCATTACATCCTTGAAACTCTCTCATTGGAGACCCCCAAATAACCTCCTTTGTTGTTACATGCAACCCAGAATTCTTTGCCCTATTTTCACTGAATTCCTGGTGCTCTTCAACCCTGTGATCTTCCTTCTTGAAACATTCGCTTCCCATGATTTCCGTGACAATACAATGTCCCGTGGTTATTCTTCCCTGGGTCTCTTTGTAGGTTCCAAAACCTCTGCCTACTTATTAAATATTGGTGTCCTCAGAATTCTCTACTAAGCCCTGTATTCTTTTCAATCTGCGAGCTCCCCTAGGCTATCTCCTCTAATCTGCAAGCAATCTTAAAATATATTGATAGTTCCCAATTTACTTATCTGACCCAAAGCTCTACTGAGGTTGAGCCAGCTGGCCAATTGCCTAATAGAATTAGAAATTATCCCTTTTCCTTTATTCACTGCATCCAGTTCCATCTTTGAGAAACATTATCTTGACCCCACAGTCAACTGCCACCCCTTTTCTTTGTCATATTTGCAACTCTACCCAGTTCTTCCTTTAGTTTTTCTGCTTTGATAGAAATAAAATGGATTTTCATTGGCAAGTTTCTAACCTTATCCGAGACTCTTTTTACCCGCTAGTTGCATTTTGGGGCCTGGGAGTTGCGTGCCACCCCCTTTCCCATAGCCGGAGGGCAGGGCTTGAGAAGAGCCACGAAAACCTCCTGAAGCCTTTGATACAGGGCTGGGTTTACCTTTCTTTTAAGACTCTGTTAACGTCCAGCATGGGTACCCAGCTCCTCCAGTGGGGACGGGTGGACATCCTTAACCTTCGACTCAGTCTCCTGACTCAGCACAAATCCTGAATGATGACAAAGTGGGTGGCGGTGGGGGTGGGGGTCCTGGCTCAGCAGTGATACTGAGACCACAGGTGGGAACTTCTGCTACTGGGAGAGATTTCCCTGACTTTTCTCTAGGGTCCCTATTCCCAGCGTTATCACCTTCTACCTAAATCAGGGGCCCTGGTGGGAATTCTCAAGGTTTTGCAACTCAGTTCCTTCCCTTACATCACTTCTAGGGGAAAAGAGTGATGGAGGAGCTGCACTAAGTCACTCCAAAAGAAAGACTTCGTGTGTCTTTTCAGTCCCTTGGTTGGTTGTTATTTTTAACTGCTTTGTTTCATTACATGATTGGGGAAGGTGCTTCTGGAAGCAGAAAGTGTCCGTGGTTTTTTTTTTTTTCATTGTGAGGAGACTAGTAATTTCACTCCACCATCCTTAGGGCTGGGGTGGGGTGGGTGTGGGAAGCAGGCAATGCAGTGACAGACAGACCCACCTCGTGGCAGTGCAGGCCCCACTCAGGGAGCCTGGCATTTCTTGTGAGGGGTATCTGGCAACCATACTTCTCATTTACTCTTTCTGATGCCCCTTTGTTTTCTCAGCAAGGAGTAGCAGTGTCACCTATCACACAGAAAGGGCTTTGGTTGCACTTGACTTTAGGTGAGCAAAATTAACAGGAAGCTCAGAAAGTTGCCAGACTCAGGAAGGAAGCTGATCAGCATGAATGCACATGGTGTGTGTGTGGGGGGGGGGGGGGGGGGCACAGGCTCAGCCCCTGATGCCATAATAAAGACCCAGCATGGCAAAGGGAGGCAGGTAGGGAATCCGGGCTTGCTCGGTGGTCTTGGGATAGTTCTGTGAAAAGGAGGCAGTGAGGTGGGTGGGAGACCTGTAAGTCTGATATCTCCCACCACCACATGAGATCCACAGCTCCCACTGGTAGAAAAACAGCATCCCCAAGGAGAAATGAAATAGGATAACTGAACATTCAAGCTTGGAATTAACGAGCAAATCCCATTAAACCTTTGACACTGTGGGCTGTGGGCTCAGAAGGCAGAGCCTTTTAAGGGCCCATGATTATCTCCCCGCCTTCACCCGCAAGCCATATATCTATGATGGATTGCCACCTGCGTGGTGCCCTGGCATTTCCACGCACACAATAATTGGCAACAGAGGTGGCTGGATGCCTTTGCATTAATGGAATTGCAAAAACAAATTCTGTTTTATCAACTCAAATGTTTTTGTTTTTTTTATATTTTGAATCTAACAGCACAAATTCTGTTTTTATTTGATTTCTCTATGACATGAAATTATTCTTTATGATAAAACCAAAATGAAAATAGCTCTCTAATATTTAGCAGTTAAAGAACCATTTGCTTCAAAGAGATTTTTGGATATTTTATGTTCATCTCTACATAATTCCTTTAAGGAGCATAGAATTCTCCAAACTTCTTTGGAAGAAGAAATGGAGACACCAATAACCCAGTGTATAGGGCTAGCAGAACTGTGAAAACTCAGTAATAGCAGCTAAGCTTTACTGATATTGCTGATATTAATTAATATTAATATAGCTCAAGTAATGCTAGCACTGGATTATTTATTTAGGCCTCACAACAACCATATTATTTTACGATAGAAACTGTAACTTGAGTAGGTTTATTAACTTGCACAAAACCACACAATCTGTTACCCAGTGAAGTTAGGACAAGACAAAGGTCATCTGACCTCAGAGCCTCTCTCAGCACAAGATGTTTATATTAATGATCGATTACTGCATAATAAACTACCCCCCAAATTTAGTAGCTTAGGGTTGGGACTTCTGGAATGGTAGACCCAAATGCAGTGGTTCAAAACATCCATTGTCTGTTATCTTGCAGTTTGTGTGAGTCAGAAGCCCCAAGCACAGCTCGATGTCTCTGGGTCCCTCACAAGGCTACTTACTGTCAAAATGCCAGCCAGGGCCACAGTCATCTCAAGGCCTGACCAGGAAAGAATATGCTTCCAAGCTCACTCCCATGGTGGTTGGCAGGGTTGAGGTCCCTGCCATTCTTAGACAACTGAACCTCCCTGGAGGGCAGGCAGGCACAACATGGCAGTTTGCTTTATCAGAGCAAATAAACAAGAAGAACCAGAGAGAAAGAGTTGAGACAACATGGAAGTCCTGGTCTTTTGTAACCTTATTTTGACATTCTACTCATCAGAAGGAAGAGTCACTAGACCCAGCCCACACTCAATGGAATTACACAGAGGTATGGATACAAAGAAGTAGCCATCACTGGAAGCCACTTCAGAAGCCACCGAGCACAGTGCCCTTCTCAGGGAACTGCCCCAACTCAACACCACTCAGAAGGGCAGGCTAACCGGCCTCATGTATCACGTGACTGCGATCTCTCAGTCACATCTGACTGGAGATGGACACCTGGCCCAAACCTGGCCTATTAGATTCTCTCCCCTGGGAATTCTGAATTGCAGTCCAGAGACCCTTGTCGATTTCTGCTAGAGGCTTGAAATGGTATGATTTTAATCAGGAATTAGCCATTTTCTGCTATGCTCACAGAAAAGGCAGGGTGGGGGAGGGAAGGGAAGGGAAGACAGACAGACAGACAGACAGACAGACAGATAGACCATGCTTCCCTCCCCTGGATTTGAAGATTTGGAGAAGTACAATAAAAACTCTAGGTCTCTGCCACTTTCAACCAGAAGTGATAGTTGTAATATTTAACCACCAATAAGGCCCAAACATCAACCAATCAGGAGGGAACTTACCATAAACATCTGGTGCAGCCCCACTGCTGGCCACTGGGTGCCCACCAGCTCTCTGCCACCCAGAAGCACACTGCTCTCTCCCCTTGACCACACTGCTGCCCTCTGGGAGCTCGGCTGAGGGAAGGCCTGACTGAAGAACCCCAGTACCACTCAATGGGCATCACAGCAGCAGCTGAGCACAGAAACCTCAGCATAATCACAGATTCCCTTCACAACCCACTGGGGAGTCCAGTGTCTCTGCCAGACAAGCCACAGATGAGTCTCGGTGATAATGTCAAGTGCATTCGCTGTGATCCCTGGGAGAACACACACCAGTGACCCATACAAGGATGAAAAGCCTCCATCTGATCTGTACAAGAAGAGACTGGAAAGCTCCACCACTGGGTGATGAGATTTGGAGAACTAGCTGCTTCCTCTAAAACAGGACAATGAAACTCCTTGATGTTTGGGAGACTGCAAACCCCTCCCTGTCTGTGCAGTGTTGTGGCTTTTCACAGGTGTGCAGCTAATATCAGGAACTCCAATGACAGGACCAAGTGAAACAAGCCATGATGGCCAAGAGTCAGTGTTTAGGAAAAGCATCCCTTTTAAAATGTTTTTAAATTAAATCAACTGAGAATCAATAAAATCTGTGGGTACTCACAACCTAATTTTGCTCAGGAACAAAGGAGTTGACACAGCATATCTCTCTAGTCTGCCAAGAATTCCTCCGCTGACTCCCCACCTCCCCCAAAATCTCCTCCTTCCTTAGAAATCAATGTCAGTGTGTGCCACCTGAAAACCAGCAAGGAACTGATCACTGAAAGAAGTTTGACCTTGAATATTAAACCTAAATCTGGTTTGCTTTTGAGATGTCCTTTCCAGTCAAACCCTTGCATGAGAGCTTTATACTCAGATGATTTTTTCCACCTTAGATATTGTGGATAATCACTCTGCTTCCTTGTTCAATGAAATATGAGGCAAGTTGTTACAACTTGCAACAAAGAGAGATTTATGCCCCTGTCTCACAGTTGAACATGGTGTGCACATTTCCTTTCTAAGAAAATAAGGTTTACTTCCATGCACTGAAGTTGAGTTCAATATTCATAATTATAAGTCATAACTCACAGTATAAATTTTCTCTGAATCAGGAATTTTGACCTAGAAGAAATTTTGGGTTCAGTATATGTTATTTTTATAATTAAACAAAAGAGGAAAAATATGCAATTCTATTGTGATTGTAATTGTTCTTTTTGCAAAACTTTAGATGAATTCATTGCAAAGTCCTGCCCTGGGTTACCAAATGGACCTTCGGCAACCATATGGTTGTATGTAGAGGTGTCCTTTGGAGTTTATTAAATTGATCACTGTCAGTAAGAATGCTTAATTAGCATTTATTGAGCCCTCACTATGTGCCAAGCAACATACTAAACACTCTATATACATTATCCCATTTTATCCTCCCAGTAACTATTATTCTCCCCACTTTATAGAAGAGGAAATTGAGTCATAGAAAGGTTCAGAAATTTAACCAAAGGTGCATGTTTAATAAGTGGTAGAGCAGGGATTTGGAATCAGGTCTGTTTTATCCCAGTATTCAAACTACCATGGCTATCCCTGAACTTGAGGCTCTAAAACTGAATGCCTTAAGCATTCAAGGTTATAACTTGTAACCTTCCAAACAGTCTCACCCAGCATTACCCCCTCGTTCAATAAGCCTATGTATAACTTTATGTAGTGTATCAAACAGCTATTGCAATATAGTAAACACTCCCCAAACTAAGCAACATTAAACAATAAACCCTGGTGATTGCTCATGAGGTTACAGGGGTCAGCTGAGCAGATCTGGCCTCTGCTGGAGTTCGCCATGAACTGAGGTCTGTGTGGTTCTCATCCTCCAGCACACCAGCCTGGCCTTCCTATATGTAGTGGCAGGGTTTCCAAAGCAGGCAAGAGGCTGAAGAAGAGTGCAAGGCCCCTGAAGGCCCAGGCATGGTGCCACGATCTATTGGCCAAGGCAAAACACAAAGGCCAGCCTGGAGTCAGAGAGACCAGGAACTAGAAATTCTCATTGCAAAGGGTGTGGATGCATTAAGTTATTAATGGGTGCCATCAATGTAATCAACCTCCCATAATGAGTAACTATGAAGACAGTAAATCTATTTTGACACCAATAGCAGTATTAGTTTAATGCAAAGTGTGTGTGGACTCTGTCACAACTGCTCTATTACAACCTCCCTTTATAGGAGTAGAAACTGGAGCTTAAAGAGATTAAGAAACTTGCCTACAGTCCAGCACTTCTGCACAAAGAATGCAGTCTTAGCTTTTAGTGGCTCAGCCCAACCAATGGGGCCCTGGATCAGGGAAGGGACTCCAGTGGCTTCTTTTCTTAAAAAGCACAAAGATCGATCTATACCCCACTGGTCCCATATGTGATTTATAGGGGTTAGCTCTTTGGTTTTTCTCGCTTTCAGAGGAGGGCCTCGTGAAAGTCACAGCGCTCTGGAGTCCACGACTGTGAACAAGCACCTTCTTGATTTATTGCTCTGGCAGCTTTTGCTCTGATTCCAAAGTGAGGGTGGTGCTCTTGTGGTGTAACAGCTTTCTCTAGAGTGATCAACAAGAAAAGTCTCCGCTTTTGGCTTTTATGTCCTGTAAGTATAAAACAATGGTAAGGCATCAAGCACCTCTCTAGACCTCTGTTTCTTCATCTGCAAATGACAAATATTTCACCTGACCCTGTCTCTCTCATAAAATATTTTGGAAAACCCCAGAAATCAGTGGGTGTGAGGGTACTTCACAAAGTAAAAGATGAGATCCGTATGAGGCAGAGCAAAGGCTGGGAGGAAGCAGACTAGAACAGGCAACAATAGGAAAGAGGAAAGAGCAGGGTGTTGGAGAAGAGAAAATATGGAGTTCTCTACCTGGAAACTGCCCAGGTAGGGACTGTTTTTAGCTACATGAACTTCTCCCAGACCCCAGTTTGAAAAGCAGGGAGCCCCTCACTCACAATTAACATATTGGCTACACTGCCCCCTGCTGACCATGATGTGTAAGCACACAAACACTGAACAGCCCGCAAAAAACAATGAACGTGGCTTTCAGAGACCACAAGACCACTCATGTATCAAGGAACCTATGAGGACTTTCCACCTACCCGACCCCAACACTCCTCATAAACTCTAATTCAGAATCTCCTGCCCCACCGGTTCACTTTGCCTATTTCCCAGAGATTCAGTCTGTCCCTTTCCCTCAGGTGGTACCATCTACTCTGTAAGCTACAGTTGTGACAAGGGTCCAGTCTTCCCAGTTTTTCCTTTTTTTTTTTTTTTTTTAAGATTTATTTTTATTCATTATTTTTAGAGAGATGGGCAGGGAGGGAGGAAGAAAGAGAGAGAAACATCAATGTATGTATGCCTTTCACCTGTCTCCAGCTACGGACCTGGCTTGCAATCTGGTTATGTGCCCTGACTGGGAATCGAACCAGTGACTTTTGGGTCCGCAAGCCAGCACCAATCCCCTGTTTTGTTTTGTTTTTCAAAGACAAAATCCAAGGGTTATAATTTTCAAGAAATGTATTAATAGTCACCTTGGGGAAATGGAGAGAGGGAGTAATATAGCAAAAATTTCAACCACATTACAAAAAATTAAGTGACTTGCCCAAGGCCATGGAGTTAGTAAGCAAGAGGACTGAGATTTGAACACAGGCTTTCTGGTTCTGACACCCACCTGCTTAACCATTAGGCATACTGCCCTCTACTATAAACAGAGTGATTTTTGTGCCCCATGGACTCTGTCTGGGAGTTAATTTGACCTTTAATCCCCAAGCTGCCTCTCTATCATTTGTTAGCTGTGTGAAGTTGGACTCTAAAATTATTAATGTTCAGTTTCCTCATTTGAAAAAAAGGAATAATAGACAACTCTATTAAATAAAATGATGAATAGAAAGTACATCCCACAGAGCCTGGCAACACTAAGCACTTAGTAAATAATAACTCTTTTTTTTTTTTTTTTTTTTTTTAATTTTTAGAGAGAGGGGAGAGAGGGAAAGAGAGGGAGAGAAACATCAATGTGTGGTTGCCTCTCACGCACCCCCGACTGCAACCCAAGCATATGCCCTGACTAGGAATCAAACCAATGACCCCCAGGCTCTCGGGCCAGCGCCCAACCCACTGAGCCATACCAGCCAAGGCTGATAACAACTCTTTCATTTTTATATTTTTTCAACTGTACTGAATCTATTTGTTGTTGAAAGAAACCTAATTCTTTTACCCATGGCTGTCATGAACTCACTCTATGATATGACTGAGGAGCTATCGCTCATTTGGAACACAGCAGAAGCTCTTCCCTACACTCCGTGCTTCTCTGTTGCTATCAGCAATGGGGTATTTCTCAGCTAGAGAAGCCCTTTATTATTTATTATTATTTTTGAAGATTTTATTTGTTTACTTTTACAGAAAGGGGAACAGAGGGAGTCAAGGAGTGAAGAAACATCAATGTGCATGAGAAACATTGGTCAGTTGCCTCTTGCATGCCCCCAACTGGGGACCTGGCCTGGAACCCAGGCATGTGCCCTGACTGGGAATCAAACTGGAGACCTTTCAGTTCACAGGCTGGCACTCAACCCATCAAGCCACACCAGCCAGGGTGCTAGACAAGCCCTTTAAATTTCATAACAAATCACACTGTTTCCTTGCTTAAAGCTTCCCAATGGTTTCCCATTGCAGAAAGAATGAAATCCAAAACCCTTGCCATGAGTTGCAAAGCTGTGTATTATATGACCACTGCTGGTCTTTCCTACCTCATGTCTTGCCTACCCCTGCCTCACTGTGATCCAGTCACACTGGCCTTCTTTCTGCTCTTAAATAGAACAACTTATTCCCACCTTGTGTATTTGCCAGAGAAACAGCCAGAAACCTTTTCACATTGCACTTTGCAAGGTTGACTCTTTCTTCTCATTCAGATCTCAATTTAAATATTCCTTATAGAGACATTATTTCCTTATTTCATGTCTGTCCATCCCCTCTCTGTCAGTCTCATCACCTTGTTTTATCTCCTCCCTAGGATTCACCACTATCTGAAACTACCTTGCTCATGTATTTATTTGATTGGTTTTCTCTGTGTGTCATTCCATCAACATGTAAACTACCTAAGAGCAGAGAGTGTAGTTAGGAGGACTTACATGTCTTATTTACTATTATGGCCCTGTAGTGGCCTGAGCTCAGTGCCTGGCATTTAGTCAATCCTAAGACATAGAGACTGAATTAATGAATAAATGAAGGAACTCAACTAGCCCAAGAGTCATTTCTAAAGCAAGATTATTTGATTCAGTGATATCAAAAGTTCCTTCCAGCTCCAAAATTCTAAGAACCTTGCAACATGTTGGGACAGTGAACTGGTGTAGACAAGACAGACAAGTCTTATCTAGAATGTGGAATTCTAGAAGGTGTTATTAATAATTGAGGTTTACCCAATCATGGGAACAAGGCTTCAATCATCTACATAACTCAAAAAGACACATTATATTCAAATGTACCCTCAAACTTCTCTCATTACTGTAATATTCCACAACTCTCTCTTAGGTTTAGATTTCTTATTTCTTCAGTCCCCATAATCACATCCCAAAATAAGCAAAAGGGCACTATCATCAGAACTGGTGGTTGCCATTGGTTGATATGACTTTCACCTCTTAATCCAGAGTTCTCATTTTATAAGTATTTCTTCCCGAGACTGTTCCACTTTATACCACCTATGAACAATAAAAATGCCTTCTCGATAGACCAGGGCTTTATTCAATGTCTAATTAATTAATTAAACAAACAAGGAAGTACTCAGCACCTGCATGTGCAGTCAAAGGGAGATCAAAAGAGATGCCAACACCACTAAGACAGTAAATCAAAGCAGACCAATCCAAGAAGCAGAAACAAACACGAGTCACCAAAAATAGAGAGACAAAGAAATAAACCCTCAGCAATGGAAAGGAGGAATCCCCAGGAAGAGTGCAAAATGAAACAGAGGCAAACACACTCTCAGACATAGAATTCAAAAGTATGATTATAGAGAAGCTCAATGAGCTCAGCGAGTTCAAAGAAAACTACAAACAACTCCAGGGGAACTACAAAGAACTCCAGGAAAGCTACAAGGAACTTACTGAGAACTACACCAGCATTAAAAAGGACACAGATGAACCCAAAGGTCACAGGATCGATCCCCCAGCCAGGGCACATTACCAGGTTGCAAACCAGGTCTCCAGTCAGGTCTGTGGCTGGAGGCAGGTGAAACGCAACCATACATTGATGTCTCTCTCCCTCACTGCCTCTCTCCCTTCCCTTCTTTCTAAAAATAATGAAATAAAATCTTAAAAAAAAAAAAAAAAAGGACATAGAAATCATCAATAAGAGCCAGGAGGAAATGAAGAATACCATTTCTGAATTGAAGAACACAGTAGAAAGACTCAAAAGCAAGCTAGAGAAAGCAGAGGATCGGATCACCTAGCTGGAGGTCAAAGTAGAAAAAAATTCCCAGGCACTGTAACAAAATGAAAAAAGACTGAAAAAGAATGAAGATGTTTTAAGAGAGCTGCAGGACAACATGAGATGTAATAACATCCGTATCATAGGGATGCCAGAAGGAGAAGAGGAGGAGCAAGGGATAGAAAACCTCTTTGAAAAAGTAATGACAGAAAACTTCTCTAACTTAAGGAGAGAAAATGTCAGGCAAACTCAAGAAGTACAGAGGGTCCCAAGGAAGATGAACCCAAAAAGGCGCACTCCAAGACACATCATCATGAAAATGGCAAATTTCAAAGACAAGGAGAGGATTCTAAAAGCAACAAGAGAGAAACAGCTAATAACATACAAGGGGGCTCCCATAAGGTTACCAGCTGATTTTTCAACAGAAACACAACAAGCCAGAAGGGAATGGCAAAAAATATTTCAAGCAATGAAAAACAAAGGCCTGCAACCAAGAATACTCTACCCAGCAAGGCTCTCGTTCAAAATGAAAAGTGAAATAAGGATTTTCCCAGACAAAGGAAGTCTAAAAGAATACATCTCCACCAAACCAGCATTTCAAGTGATGCTAAAGGGTCTGCTTTAAGAAGAAGAAACGGAGAGACAGACAGGAACACAGGTACAAAGGTAAATGGATTATATGCACCAATGAAAAGACATAGGGCAGCTGAATGGATAAGAACCAACTTTAACTTATGAATATTTTAAAGTGATCTTGTTATAAATAGATTTTACTAAATAAGGTACAATTTTGTATATTACTTGTATCTGCATTACTGCAGTTTAAGTTTTCTTAGATTGGAATCATTTCACAATATGGGGAAATCAGGTTACCTGCAATAACTCAGAAAAATTGAATGCAGTTAAGGAAGAAGAAAAACCTAAGAAAATGTGGATGTATATTACATAGAAGAGATGCTATCTTTCTTATTCACTGTTACAAATCATGTGCTTATTTGTGGGTGTGTAATATATAGATTTTGTTAGCAATTTATGTTTTAAATAGCAACCAACTGGTCATGGGTGTGTTATGAAATCAGTCAATCTTTAGGTTAGAAAAGATGCTGAGAATGAAGACCAATTTGGATGGAATTTGCAAACCACTAAACTGTATGATTTTTGTACATAGACAACATATGCGACTCAACACCAGGGAGACAGACAGCCCAACTAAAAAATGGGCAAAGGACCTGAACAGACAATTCACTGAGGAAGACATACAAAGGGCCCAAAGGCATATGAAAGAATGCTCGACATCACTAGCTATCAGAGAGATGCAAATTAAAACCACAATAAGATACCACCTCACACCTGTCAGAATGGCAATCATCAACAAATCAACAAACAACAAGTGTTGGTGAGGATGTGGGGCAAAGGGAACCCTGATGCACTGTTGGTGGGAATGTAAGCTGGTGCAGCCATTATGGAAAACAGTATGGAGTTTCCTTTAAAAACCAAAAATGGAACTGCCTTTTGATCCAGCAATTCCACTACTTGGACTATACCCAAAGAACTCTGAAACACCAATTCAGAAGAACCTATGTACCCCTATGTTCATAGTAGCACTATTTACAATAGCCAAGTGCTAGAAACAGCCTAAGTGCCCATCAGTGGATGATGGAATCAAAAAACTTTGATACATTTACACAATGGAATACTACACAGCAGAAAGAAAGAAGGAACTCCTACCCTTTGCAACAACATGGATGAAACTAGAAAATATTATGTTTAGTGAAATAAGCCAGTCAGTGAAAGACAAATACCATATGATCTCACCCATTACAGGACAATAATGAACAAAACAAACAATAAGCAAAACAGAACCAGATACATGAATACAGTGAATGGACCTTCAGTGGGCGGTGGGAAAGGGGGAAGGGGGAGGGAGAAGGAAGAGGCAAAGAAGGAGAGCAGTTTAGTTAAGAACCTAGTATGGAAGAACCATGGACATGGATAACAAGTGGGATTGACTTTATGGGTAGGGAAGGGGACAGCAGGGAGTAAAAAAGGGATGGATGTAATACAACAACAATAAAATTAAATTTTAAAAAAATAGGAAAAATAAAAAATAAAAAAAAGAGATGCCAATACCTACCTTTGTGGGTTGTCACTCAACTACCAAATTATGTAAGTGCTACTTGTCAACTATGATAAAGATGATGGCAAAATGGTCTCAGGAATCCAGTTTAGTAGGTAAGAGAATGCAGACTGAGAGCAAAACAGTAGTTATTGATAATGAACAAAGGGAAAGAAATATTAACTCACAACATGAGTTCAGAATAGCTTTCTACAACCTCCTTGAGGCCACCCTCTCCTGAGCCTTTGCTTGTTTATGGGGCTTTCATTAGCATGTTTGATTAGAACTTGAGAAACCATGGGGAACTGAGCCTGTCATTTCTACACAAGGAAAACTGGCTTCCTTAAAATCCTGATGTCACCAGGTGCTGGTCTACCATGCACACATTAATTTTTGCTCATCTCTGGGGAAAGTGGAGCCAAGTTTGCCAAAAACAGAAAAGAAGTACAGAAAGAGACAAAAGAGGCCTCGGGCAATGCACAAAGCCCCATAACAGGCAGTTATGAGAGAGGGTGATTGCGTCAGCTCCAATAGCAGATGAGCCTTGTGTTATTTTTCTTTGCTCATCTGACCAGGTACTCCATAAATGTCAGACAGAGGATGAGAAGAAGTAAACACGTTATTATGAAAAACGAAGGGAGCCATCTGGTTCATGTCAGATGTCTGGACTGTAAAATATTGCAATGCCCAGGTGACCTTGCGGAAGCTTGCCCTGGTATAATATCGGCCATTTACATAGATATATTCAACTCTCTGGTTGGAGCGAAAGTGCCTATTTATATGGATTGCAAATAGAGGTGCTCTTTGCACATGGGTGTCCTCTTCCTGCTCTTGAGTGGACTGGATTTGCTCTAAACCAACATATAGGCATGTAGAAGGTATGTTTTGTGTCAGGAGGGCCTGCTGTATTTAGAAGTCCCTCAGAACATAAAGGAAGCATCTCACCAGATGGCAGGGTGGTTGGGATTCAGGGAGGAATGTGTCTCTGGCCTTCAGCAAGGCTTGGTCGTCAGTGTTGACCAGTCACCCGTACTGAGACTCGTGGGCAGTTGTATAACATGACAGTCCACCAGAGCTTTGGGCCCTGGATCTGTGAAAAATACTATGCTGTGGAATTGCTCTAAACTATTCAGTTCCCTTACCTTTCCACCTTAGAGAATTTTTATTAAAAATCTTAGAAGTCAGAAAGGTCTGGATTTAAATCACAGCTCTATCACTATGTAACTTTGTGACCTTGAGCACTTATTTATCTGAAAACAGAGGTAAGACTGTTGCCTACCTCTTATGAACAGGGTTATTACAAGGGTTGACAGAGATAATACTTGCCAAGTGTTAGGGGCAGTGGCTGACTGCTAGCAAGGGCTGTCTTTGTCGCACACAATTATGCCTTGATACATGCAATCCTAATGCCACAGAATCTTTTCAGGGTAGGAAAGAGTAGAAAATGAGCATAAAACTGTCTAACTCAAAAAGTTTTCAGATGCTTTTTCTTCCATAACAAGTCAATTTAGAGGGCAGAAATCAGCACTACGGACAGCTCTATGAATAGCAAATCAGGCAGAAGGTGCTGGCCTTAAACTTGGACCATCAAAATCAGTGTTTTTAAAACCGTTTGCTAATGCGAAATGAACACCTGAGGGTTGTGATCAAAAAATTTTTTAAAGATTTTATTCATTATTTTTAGAGGGAAGGACAGGAGGGGAGAAAGAAGGGGAGAGAAACATCAGTGTATGATTGCCTTTCACCTGCCTCCAGTTACGGACCTGACTGGAGACATGGCTTGCAACCTGGTTATGTGCCCTGACTGGGAATTGAACCAGCAACCTTTGGGTTCCCAGGCCAGCACCTCTCCACTGAGATACACCAGCCAGGGTGTGACCAGAATTTTTAAGAGAAAATAAAAGAAAATAAAAGATAAAAGAAAATGGAATTTTAAAATGCATAATATATTTTCTTTTTTTTTCTTTTTTTAATTTCATTATTTTTAGAAAGAGGGGAAGGGAGAGAGGCAGAGAGGGAGAGAGACATCACTGTATGGTTGCGTTTCACCTGCCTCCAACCACAGACCTGACTGGAGACCTGGTTTGCAACCTGGTTATGTGCCCTGGCTGGGGAATCGAACCTGCGACCTTTGGGTTCGCAGGCCGGCGCCTTATCCATTGTGCTACCAGCTAGGGCACATAATATATTTTCACATAGTGTAAGTATTGTTTCATGAACTGTGTGTTTGTACGTGTGCACTGATATCTGGCAGATAAATAGATATATCAAAAGTTGGAAAATCACTGATCCTTTAAATTACTTTCCTCTAGAAAAAAATCCTCTCTCAAATTACTCTGGCTTGACTATTAGTGTTTCCCTTTGACTGAAGTTGCACGTGCCATTTCTCCTGGTCTAGCACAATGAATCAAGAATCCCCAGTGGCCCCGCAAGCTACACTTCTGGGAAACGTGCACTAGCATTCCAAATATTTAAAAATATATATCGAGTCAAAAATTCAGTCAGATATCTGTGGTTTGATGTGTTTGATCCTAGATAATCAACTGAACTACTTTTCCCCCAGGCTGATAAGTTGGAGGCTACTAAACGCTGGTCTGTTTTTAGGCATCAGTAGGAGGACTGGGGAGGCCTCTACAGATTTATCTGCCTTAGAATCCCAATCTGGGTAACCATCAGCCCAGGAGAAATGCTGGCTGGGAAGTTGGTCTTGGTCTCAGACCACAGAAAAGTCTCCTAAAAAGAGCATCTCACCAAAGATGCCTTCTCAAAAGTTACTCAGAGAAAGCCTGGGACTCAAAGATAAACACCCAGTTCATTAATCTCCACATCTGTTGGGAGGGGTTGTTTATTTGTTAAGCTCACAGCTGAACATAGTGGCAAAACGAGGACTTTTCCCTCCAGGTACAATAATCTTTCCCATTAAATGTAACAGTTTAATTAGTATGATCACCGAGAGGGAAAAAAGGCATTTCTTTCTCATAAATGGCAAGAGGGTAACTATTGCCATTCTTTCCCAACTTTATTATTATGGCAAAACTCATTTCCCATCCCACAATATTCCACTAATTAGCAACAGACCTAAGTTTTTCTCCCCCAGATCTGAAAAGGTAATACATTTGGACAAATGTTGCCTTTAACCACCCAGCGTCCTCTTGCCTTTTTCAAAAATAACTTTATTTCCTATTTTCTTTAATTCAGGCCTTACCTTTTGCCATTCAAGCTGTGTCCAGATGACCAAAGGCCACGGTTATTTGACACTCCCTCTCTGGATTTTAGTCACGCTTAGAGAGTCAAAGAGATGCACCCTTGGGGGGCCCATCCCTGACCAGCACCAGGTCCTGACCATGCTGGCAGCTCCTGCATTAATTACTGCACTCCAGCTTGGCCTTGGTTCTGCCTGATCCTCAGTCTGGTTCTTCAGCCTCCCCAAGATTCCTTGAGAGCTCAGTTCCTGCCAATAAATTCCCCTCGGCTTGAATTCATTTAAATCAGTTTCTACTGCCTGCCACTAACAATTGTTCAATATTCAAAATATTGAACAACCAACCCCTCTGAATCAGCTGCACTGAGTAATCAGGGTAGGCGTCAGCCACAAACAGTGGATCTGACTGGCCTGGGGTGTTCTGGCTGCAGAGCAACCCTGTGTGCAGCCCAAGAAGCATGGCAAAAACCTAGAGTGAAACCTACCTGCCCCACAGAAATAATCTCACTTAAGAGGGATCACAGAGAGAGGAACCTCTGCCTGGCTCAGAGCAGGCAGCTAACAAATGTCACGTCAATGAATGAACTGATAGCTAACAGCTCCCAGAAAAAGCTACAAGAGTATGATGAACCTGACCTGTGGCCTATGTAGAATCCAGAGCTAGGTACACTGTTCCTTCCTCACAGGATTTAGGCCTAAGCATTCCACTAATGTAATGTCATGCAAGGTGGTGTACATATGTATGTACGTATGTATGGGAGGATGAGAGAGAGGGAGAGAAACATCAATGCATGAGAGAACCATCAATTGGTTGCCTCTGGCACAAGCCCCAACTGGGAATGAACCTGCAACCTAGGCATGTGCCTTGACAGGGGATCAAACTGGCAAGCTTTCACTTTGCAGGATGGCACTCCAACCCACTGAGCCGCACCAGTCAGGGCATAAGGTAAATGCATTTAATACACAGGTAAACATTAATAAAAGTGTAATGGTTCTGAAACTTATCATGCCTTATTTGTTACCTTCTATTTATGGTAAGTAATAATAGTTTTGGATTAATGGAAGTAAAATTCATTTTCCTTAAAAAATAATTATGCAAGATTATGGATTACTTGTTTTAAATTGTATAACTAAAAGCACAGGTGGTATTAAGATGTGGTAAGAATCATCATGGCAATATAAGAAAACCCGGGGCTTAGGAAACACCATATTATACATGGTAGGCAAATCACCTAAACTCAAGAGCAGACTTGAATCTTGCCTTCTCCTTGACTTCTCTAAACATAGCAACCCCATCGTCCGTCTACCTCAGTCTGTAGGTCCAGGGATGTAAACAGGGAATGACAATGCTGCCAGTATTCACATCTCTGTTATGAAGGGTGGCACTTAAGCACAGCCACAAAGTGGTACTGACACCTAAATATGATAGCAAATGATATCCCAAGTCTCTCACACACGCTCCACCAAGTCGCTGTTGACACTGATGTTTTGGCAAGTTTTGCCTCTAGCTGGATTCAATTCAGTGACCTAGACAGGAAAGACTGTCTCGTCCCAGTTCTAAGTCTCTGAGTGGTGTTGTCCTGTCCATCAGCTCTTCCTGTTCACATCAGACTGGGCTCAACAAGACCAAAGAGTTTTCCTATGATACATTTCTTTCTGACATTTTTCTTAAACAAAGCAGCTTTAAAAATTGAAATAACACCCACAAAGCTAAATGCAAGTTTATGCATGCACTTTTTAGGTACACTTCAGTAATCTTACTAACCAGAAGGTATCTTTCAAAGAAACTTGCCTTAAGGGTTGGTAGTTGTAGGACTGAAGTCCCAATTTTGGAGTCTACAAAAGATCAAAGGGTAGCAAGAATAAATAATACTATCATACAGGAACTGACACTCTTATCTTATCTACTGGGTTGCTACAAAGCAAAAATGATAAACTAACAGCCAATAGATTGAAGCAGACCCTGAGATAGAAAAGCGGGAAAGCGGGGGAGGGCAGGCAGGGGAGGATTACCCTAATCTTAAAATTGGGAGCTCTCACATAAAAATGTTAATTTCCACCTTCTTTTAACAAAATACAAAGATCTGACCACCCTGGACTTCAAGACCACATTCAGCTGGAATTGAGGAACAGCTGCCTGCCCCCTTTATGTGGGCCATGAACTTCCCAGTTACCCAGAGTCCACATTCATCCCGGTTACACTACACCCAACCCCTTTGCCTTTACATCACCTGTTTGAGAATAGAGGACAGTGAAAGGTCACTGTCACTTTGCACCATCAACTTGGCCTTCTTTGTCTCCTCAGGGAGGAGACAGCAAGTATCATGGGGGCAGGCATTTATTTTATTTTCTACTGTGTCCCTAGCATCTAACATGTATCAGGTGCTCAGTATGTTTCCAGGATGGATAGAGATGGATGAATGAAAAGACTACGTATGCCCCTCATTGGAGAAGAACTGCGGAGCACCCCAAAGTCATCAGAGACTACTGCGGCACCTCAAAGTCATCAGAGACCACTGCCGTGTTGATGTGCCTCAGAAGCATGGTGGCTCCATAGTCCAACCACAGAAAGTTATCAGCCTGCACTATTATCCATTATTCTAAGGACTATTTCTCCTAAAGAGGAAAGAAGCAAATAAAGGAGAGAAGACAGAATTCCCCCAAAGACTTAAAAAAGACTTTGGTGTCAGAAGAACCTTAATTTGCATCTTGGATCTGCCACCCACTAGCTGTTTGGCCTTGGCTAAGTTGTTAGCTCTCTCTGGCCAATCTTCACATGCATTGTCTCAGACAATCCTGTAAATAGCCCAAGAGTGAGGAACAACCATTGCCCCATTCTACTGATGAGAAAAGTGAGTTGCAAAGAGATGAAGCGATTTGCCTGAGGTTACCCAAATAACAGGTAACCGAGATCGGATTTGAACCCAGAACTCTTGGGTACTAAAGCTCATGGCCTCAACCATTAGGCTAGAGCTCCCAGAATCTAGGAAGTCTGCCTGTGATGGGATAAGGGATTGCGTAATAGGCCGATGCTCAGAGAGGCAAGTGCCAGGAACACCCACGTGCTATTTTCTTGAGCTCACACTTGTCCCGACTCCTGTACAGCTGATGATTAAATGTGAGTTCTCAGTTTCCTGCAGAGCTTCGTGGCTTGAAAGTCATTGCTTAAAGGCAATTTGTTCACATATTCATTCATTCAGCATTTATTCATTGAGTACCTAGGGTGTGCCAGGCACTGACTTATTCACCTCTAAAAAATATTCCCCGTGGGTCTGGTTTGCCATGGTTCAGCCTGGAGATCCAGGGGTGAACAAGCATTCCCTTCCAGCTTTGGGTCCGCTGATCCTGCGTGATCCTGGAACAGGCCAGTGAAAGCCTCCGAGTGATCGACAGGACAGATGACAAGCTCCACAGGGCTACATTTCAGCCCAGCAGCTCATGCATCCCAAATGCCTAGCTGGCCAGTGCTCAAGCCCCTTGAATGGTGCACCCTGTGGGGTCTCCAGGAAGATTTGCTAGGATCCAGCTGGCATTTTCTATAAAGATCTATTTGATTCAGGCTTTCTTCTTACAGCAGAGACTCTGGGGCCGCTGTCCTGCCAAACAGTGGGGAAGAGAAGTCACACTATGGGCTGGAACCAGCCAAACACTGCCTGTTTGGTGCTGGCAGGGTGAGAACTCCATCTGCTTCTCCTCAGGGGCACTGCAGAGGCCACCCTGGAGGGAGTCACAGCACTGGAGGATGGCAGCAAGTTCAAGAGCTACTGCATGCAGGGCATGGCAGGGAAAGCTTCTGTGGGACTAGCCAATTCATTCCTATTGGTTTTCAGATCAAAAAGGTTCAGCTCACAAATCAAAAGATGCTTCTTGCTCCCTCCTGCTAAGTACGCAGCCACTCCCAGACACCTCACAAATCCTCCTTTGGCCTTGATTAGCCTGGATGCCTCTTGGTTGAAAGCAGTGTGGAAGGGGAAAGGAAAACCTGGGCCACATCAGCCAGCCTGGCATAGGTGCTGCTTTGAGGTCCTGGGCACTGGGCCCCTGGGTCCTGATGTTGGTGGTACCACCCACTTGGTGCATCACAGTTCATGAATCACCTTAACTCTCTCAGGATTTCTTTTCCTCAGCTATCAAATTGGAATAAGCCTTATGGTTATGGTGCCGTCGGGTCTTCAGGTTCAGAATCTTCCCAGTGATATACCTTCTAAGGAGGACTATACCACCTTAAAAGCCAGAGTTTGTTCCCTTTGAAAGCCATGGTCGCAGAACAGTGGGATCAGGACCTATACGGGTTCCATCTTCAGTTCTCTCAGCTGTACCAAGCTCAGGCTGCTCTTCCACTAGGCCAGCTCGGCCAGCTCAGCCAGCTGCCTCTAAGTGGATTTTCCAATTCACTGCCACGAGTTCTGCACCTCTGCCTAAGTCACCCACCGATCATATGTTCCTCTGTCCCGGAGGCACTGGGACCCTGGGGGCAGTGGGAAGTGGCTGTGCTCTTTGGAGGTAACTAGACTTCTCTCTTTGAGGACAACCTAAGATTCCTTCAACTTGGAGATCTATTAAATGCAACCTTCTTTCTTCCCCTTCTCTTCTTCCTCCTCTTCTTCTTCTTCTTTTTTTTTTTTTTTTTGCAATTTCTTTTTCTTTTTTTTAATTTTATTGTTGTTGTATTATATCCATTCCCTTTTTACTCCCCTCTGTCCCCTTCCTCATTCCTCCTCCTTTTCTTTCTACCTAAAAAAAATTTGATGAAATTTTCAAAGATATTCAAAAGTACAAAGAGTAGTACAGTGAAACCCTATGTAACCAATGATTAGTACATGTTCAATCTTTACTTTCTACCTCCACCCATTTTTCCCTCATTTCCACTGATTCTTTCGAAGCAAATCCAAGAGCTATCATCTTTGAATACTTCCATATATATCTTTAAAAGATCTGTTTAAAATATATAGCCAAACCCAATTATCACAATTTCTTAATTTCATCAAATATCAAATTTGCTTTCAGATTTTCCTGACCATTTCATAAGTGTTTAAGTTGTTCTGCCCAAGTCGGGATCTAAACAGGTCTCACACACTGCATGCTGCTGAATGTGCTCTGTTAGTAGATAATGGTTTGGTGACTATAAACTGGGTCCGGGACTTTCCATTCCTACGAATTGGTCATTGTTCTAGGCTTTTGGGGTTTACAGATGTAGCAAATACAACCAACATGTGTGTGTTTTAAAAGAGAAAATATATCATAAATTTAAATGATTTCCGATTCAAATTTTAAATTATATAATTTTTACTTGAAGTTTTTTTGTTTGTTTGTTTTGTTTAAATATATATAGAAAGTCACAGAGATAGAAGAAATAAGCCATGAAAGAAGTAAGTCAACTGGGCTGCATGGACTCAGGAAACAAGTTACAGAGGCAAAAATAAAATGGGATTCTTCGGGGCTGAGGAAGGCAAAGGAAATACACCTGGGGGGAAGAAGAAGGAGGCAAAAGTGAAGGTGTACTCCAGTGAGAGAGAGGGTGTGGCAAAGGTGTGGCATGAGAGAGAAGGGGGGGGAGGAGAGAGGGAGAGGAGGAGAGAGAGGGAGAGAACCCACACTTGAAGTTTTTAATGTTATATTTGTATCGCTTCTCTTATTCTGATAGTCTTGGTATCTAATAACATCATTCCTTACTTGCTTCATTTTACTATAGATGTGTGTGAAATTGTTTTGAATAGTACCAAAATTATTTCTGATATAATAACATTTTTACTGAAAAGAGTTTACGATTATTTTTCAGTTCTTTTGTCCTTAGAAAATATTCTACTAGGTATGTAAAGTTAAATTAGTGTGTTTTAAAAGTCATTTGAAATCATTTTTCTTTGTGTGCCTCCAACTTGACACACAAATAAGGTTCACGTTTCTTGTGTTTCCTTCTATTCTTAGGGATTACTATTTGCATTTTTAAGCTAATTTTGTTCTGTAATCATGTAAATATATTTACACTGTCCCAAAGTAAAATCTATAGAAAAGGTACTTTCTAAGAAGTTCACCTTTGGACCCGAAACCCAGTTGCCACTTACCCTGGGAGCCCTGCATGGAAGATGTACCATATGGCCTTTTCTTTCCTGAGCTCCACCTGGGAAAATGGGCACAAGTCTCTGAGACTCTTGGACTCTGCAAACTGAGGAGGTTTTTGCTACACCCCCTGCCCTAACCCAGAGTTGGCCCAGGGAACAGGGCATAGGTCCGCTTCTCAGTGAGCCACTTGGGCACTTGTCTGAGCACTTGTCTCCTCTGAGAGCCCAGGGAATCTTCCTTTCTGTAAACTGGGGCTGATGAATTCTTGCTCTTAACTGTCCAGCATTCTTTCACCCTTTTATCTATACTTCAAGTTCCTTTTGTTCTAAGGCCAAGAATATGAATGCAAAATGACAGAAGCAACTTCTTTCATCTTTGCTGCCACAGCCTTTCCCAGGGCCCTCGCATTGCACAATTCCAGGGAGCATCAAGCACAGGGCCAGCCTGGGTGGACTGAAGCAGTGCATGACCTGAACAGCTGTACGCATGTGTGCAGCTGTGCCTGCTGCTGACATGTGGACCACACAGCTGTGCAGTCTGAATGGGGAGGAAAAAATGCCACAGGGGGATTAACATTAGTTAATGCGCCAAAAACACTGTCCTGCCACTCAATAAAGGCCCGGGAGGAGAAAGTGCCCATGAGCCTCTGGATGGTTACTTGGAATTTTGATAGGGACAGAATATTAAAGGTGAGTGTGACCTTCCCTCCCTGGATTACCATACCCCTTCCCAGGCAGTCTTATCACCAATGAAAGTATCAGTCTGCCTCATCTGAGCCCCCAAACAACCTGGGATTCAGGGGGATAAGCTGGGGACAACATAAATGTGACCAGGAAAAGGCCTTGAAGTTCCTGTCCCAAAGAGAGGGAAGCATTGAGTGTTGTCCTCGTGGGGCACTTGGGCAACATCAGTTCTCCTTGCTGAGCTTCCGAACACCAGCACAATTCAAAAAGAGCCTCTTAAAAGTTATCTGGCCCTGGCTGGTGTGGTTCAGTGGATTGAGCACCAGCTTGTGAAATGAAAGGTCATCAGTTCGATTCCCAGTAAGACCCGGGTTGCGGGCCAGGTCTCCAGTTGGGGGCATACAAGAGGCAGCCAATCTCTCATACGTTGGTATTTCTCTTTCTGTCTCCCTCCCTGACCCTCTCTCTAAAAATAAATAAATCAAATTTTTTTTTTTTAAAGAAAACGTAGGAGAAAAAAAATTCTTTTAAAGTTATCTGATCTCTGCTCAGTTCCCAGTCCCCAAGTTCTAAGATTCAGCCAGTTACCATGGCAGCTGCTGCCCAATTAAAATGCTCACATTTATAGAAACTGGCTGGCTGAAGCATTTGAATCTGACAGGGCTGGAACACCTACTAGAGAATGTCACTCCCCAGACTCGTAGGCTGCTTTATTCAGAACCTGTGGACATGTCTAGCCTAAGAAACAGAACCAAGACTCTAGGCCCTGGCACCAACTGATGACATCGCCATGAGCAGGCATCCCACCCAGATGTCTCACTGACACTTCTGGTGTCTATTTCATCTTCATTAATTGATTCACTCAGCAACGTTGAGCAGCTTCTCTTTGTCAGGCAAGGCACAGAGGATGAATGGTGAGTGCTGTAGTCCCTGTGTCCACCTTGGCAGGTCAGTAAGGGATGCCAAAAAGAAAACAGAATTATAACACAGTGTGAGAAAAACAACAGGAATAGAAGCATGAGGGCTTCTGGGGTACCAGACTAGGGAGGAGAGGTCATAGGTACTTCCCAGGTGAAACTTAAGCTAAGTCTGGAAGGATGGGCGAGAGTTAGCTGGGTGTAGGTAGAAGAGAGGAAAGGCCCTCCAGGCAAAGAAAGCAGTGTAAATAAAAAGCCCAGAGGTGGGAGAGAGCATCCAGGGTACAGCAAGCAGATTAGTGTGACTACAGCACGGAAAGGAAGGGCAAAAAGGGGAGACATGCAGCTCAAGAAGAAAGTGAAGCCCTGGCTCAGTGGATAAGGTGCCAGCCTGCGAACCCAAAGGTCACTGGTTCGATTCTCAGCCAGGGCACATAACCAGGTTGTAAGCCAGGTCTCCAGTCAGGTCTGTAGCTGGAGGCAGGTGAAAGGCAACCATACATTGATGTCTCTCTCCCCCTCTGCCTCTCTCCCTTCCCCTCTCTCTAAAAATAATAAACAAAATCTTTAAAAAATGTTTAAAAAAAAGAAAGAGAGTCCCTTGGTTTTCACAGGCTTCCAGCTGCCTAGCTCCCTTTAAAAATCAAATAGCCCAGGGAGCAAATAGTTAAAAGGAGGCGGTGTTTGGCTTACCCGCAAGGAGAAGGGAGCTGAAAGGGGATAGTAGGGGACACCACGGCCATCCCTCTCAGATGCCCATTGGTCCAGCCAACCCCAATACTGGTGCAACTAGCTGTCTACGCCTGCCTCCTGTCTCCTCCAAATGTCACTGCTGCTCAATCTGCCCATCATTCCAGTTAGCTCTTCCAGTAGGTGACGTGTCATTTATTGCACCCCAAGCTGGGTTTGGCACTGTGCTTAGGACTTCACAGGCTAAATTCATTCATTCCAAAACTTATGTTTGAGCAACTTCAATGCAAACAGGCAATATACTTCAGATACTGTGAACATGGCCATGAAGAAAAATAGCAAACTTCCACCCTCAAAGAACTTATATTCTCAGGGTTGGGGGAAGAGAGGCAAAAATAGATATGTCATATGTCAGGAAGTCATACATAGTAGTCTATGAAAACTCAGTATAGGGGCAGAGAATGTTGGAGAGGGGATGGTCAGAAGGTGGGGGTTCACCTGAGTCAAGACCTGGGGGATGTGAGAAAGTAAACCACGTGGAAGTCTGCAGGAAAAATATATATGCTAGGGGGCAGCAAGTGCAATGTTTCTGCGGTGGACGTGCCACTGATGTGTTCCATCCGTGAGGCTGGGGAACAGGAGCAAAGACAAGGGCAGGAGGGGACCAGGCCAGATCAGTGACGGAGAGTCAGATCATTATCACAGAAATACAAAAAGCTGGGTACTAGCATTCTTTCAACACCACAGGCAGAACAACTGAGGTTAAGTAATATGCTCAGGGTCCCAAAACTTCCTTAGACAGAGCTGAGAATCAAACCTGGCTGTTCGATCTTTAGAGGACTGCCCTTCATTCCTTCCTTAGAATATCTTATGAAAAAGCTGCAGATTACTTAGAACAGATCAGTAAGATTCTAGCCTCCTTGGAGGCTACCCCAAACCCCAGCAATGCTGCACCAAAAAACGTAAAGGGAACATCAAGGCCTCAAACAATGATTTAAAAAGACGTTGAGAAAAGTATGCAGTGACATGGAAAAATGGTCAAAATGTGTCATGAAATGAAGCCATATGCTCAGAAGAATCCCATTTTTCACAAAAAATAATGTGTAAATATATGTATAGGGGGAAAACTGAAAGGAATTATATCAAAATTTTAACAAATTGCTATTCCAGGGGATAGAATTGTGGGTAGTTTTTCTTCTTTTTGTTGAATAGCACTTACTACAAATGAGTAGAAATTATTTGTGTTGAGAAAAAGTTCACACACACGGCTGGCCAGAAAGCTTCCTGGGCGGGCCACCCACCGGATGGGACAGACCGGGGCTCCGCCGGCCCCCACCCCACTCCTTGACTTGTGCAGAGTGAGGCTCTGCCACATCCCCATGAGAATCACAATCAGCTCCCTGGCCTGAGCTGAAAAATTTAGACATACCAGCAGCCTCACCTCACTTCTCAACAAGGCTTCATGACTTGGAGCTGGGGGAGGGCTCCAGGCCTGTGCTGGGCATGTCTGCTGGGGCACCGGAGCATCAGGGTGATTAGCACTTGACTTGTCAAAGGGCCTGGTGCTATTTTTAAAACCTTTTCCAGCACACAGGTTTCACAAAGGATTCCAGGAGTCTTTCTCAGTCCACCCAGTGCTTTAGGAGAGCAAATGAACCAATTAATAATTTAATGAAAATCACCTAGAACCTGAGGGCAGATGCATTCCCTTACCCCATTTCCTACTGCTCCCTCTGGTAATGGAAGGGAGGTAAGCCAACCAGAACTTTTCCCCAGCACCCCGTTTCTCTTTCACCCCAGACCACACCTGAAGCCATTCGCTGTGGGAGGCAGTTGGCACAGAGGCTTCAGAGCCCAGCTGCTGGCCTTATCACCAGCATGTGACGCTAGGAAGGTTACGTAACTTCTCTGTGCTGCATCTAAAACAGTAGAACAGTAGGGGTTAGACCAAGCATCAAGCTTCACGGGCTGTTGTCTTCATCAAAGGTCACTAAACCGTGGCCCCAAGGTTGAATCCCACCTACCTCCTGTTTCTGTAAATAAAGTTTTATTGGAACACAGCCAAGCACGTTCATTGACCTATTATCTAGGGCTGCTTTCCTGCTACAAAGGCAAGGGCAGCGCTACAACAGAGACTATGCGAGCTGCAAAGTCTAAAATACGAGGTCTGTCCTAAAAGTATCAGCCTAGCAAACTGTTCTAATTATGTTGACGTTGGCTCAAAACTTTAGAAACAGACCTTCATGTTTATTAAATATTTAACTGGCTCTTTGCAGAAAAGGGTCATCAAGCCTGTATTGGGACTCTCCCAGAAGCAAAACTTGAGACTAGCACTGGGGGGCAAGTTATTTATCAAGGTAATGCTTCCCAGAGGTACAAGTAAGGGGCTGGGGGGAGCAGGTCAAGGAGGGGAAGGAGGCCAAGGGAGGGTATGACCTCAGATAAAGTCTCAGCCTCAGTCTGGCTCCCCTCAGGAGCACTTCCAGTTCCCAAGCTGCATGACAACATTTATTCCTCATTGCCGTCTCAGGAGGCAGGATGTGTACCGTGCCCACTTTTAAAGTGAGATCATGCAGGTGAGGTGCTCAGCCCAGTACAGACCCCAGAGGAAGCCAACAAAGAGGAGCCACACGTGTCATGGGCCTGGCCATGTGCTGAGTTCTGGGACGACCTCAGAGGTCAATGAAGCAGAGTCCTTGTCCTCTCACTGGACCTCTGGCTGGTTTTCCCATCAGGGAAGGCAGGGATGGGAGTCGCCAGGTGAACACAGGTCACAAGACATGCAAAGGCTTGATGATGGTGAATGACAATGTCACGCTGACAACTGCTAGGAGGTAGGTATGAGAGGTGTTTCCCTCTGTGTCCAAAATGTTCCTACTTGTGAGGACACCATTCAGATTGGATCAGGGCCCACTCTAACATCCTTATTTTGACTTCATTACCTCCTTCAAGGTCCTTTCCCCAAATAGTCAGTCTAAGGTACTACGGTTTAGGACATCAACATATAAATTTGGGGCAACAAAGTTGAGCCCAGAACAGATGATGTTTCAGAAAGCTCACCCTGGTTCCAGTTGGGATGTCAACTTGGAAAACAGAAACAGAGGTAGCAGGCTGGGAGAAATCCCATTGCCACTGTCCTGCCAGTTAGAACCTAAAGTCACCATGACAGAGGCCACAGCCTGGGGGACAGCCGCGGCAGCAGCGGCTGAGCTGACTCAGCCCTGCCCTCCAGCTGCGAATGCCCTTCAGATCCAGCATCAGAGAGGGTAGGAGGACAAAGGTACCACGTAACAGAAAGGCACACCGCTGGTACCCAGAGCACGGAAGACCCACAGAGCAAGTGTCAAGGACAACAAAGGCAGAAAGCCAGCTGTCACCTGTCCCCTGATGAAGCCATGGGGGTCTGACCTGGGCAGTGCCCTGGTGTTGAGGTGGTGCCACCACCATTGTCCTGACTTGTTAATGTATTCCATGTCCTCCCAGTGCCCTCTAATCGTCAAAGGAGCCTCTTTCTATAGGGTTAGAGTTCACATCAGAAAAGGCCCCTGGCTGGTAGGACAGTGGATAAGGCCCAGACCTGCAAACCCAAAGGTCGTTGGTTCGATTCCCCAGCCAGGGCACATAACCAGGTTGCAAGCCAGGTCTCCAGGCAGGTCCATGGCTGGAGGCAGGTGAAAGGCAACCATACATTGATGTTTCTCTCCCTCTCTGCCTCTCTCCCTCCCTCACTTTCTGGAAATAAAAAGTAAAATCTTTAAAAGAAAAGGTGGCCCCTTCCCTAACCTATCCTCAGAGGTTCCAGGGGCCACTAGGTGGCCTTATACTGCTCATTCCCAAAGAACCTATTTATTTCCTTTGGGCCAGGCTTTTGCATCTTCCATTCATTATAATTACAAATTTCTCTCTCTTTTTCCCTCTCTCTCCCATTCTCTCTCCCATTCTCTCTCCCATTCTCTCTCTCTCTCTCTCTCACACACACACACACACACACACACACACACACACCCCATCCGCAGTTCCTAAAATTCCACCACTCAAAGATTCAGTCCAATCTCCTGGGAGGAGGAGGGTGAGATACATTAAGTCACCAACACCTTAGTGTTATTTTATTAATCAGATTTTTCCCTCTGCATTAGCCAAGCGTTAAGAAAGCATCAGGCATTTTGAAAGAAAAGAGTACTGAAAAGAGATTGAACAGCAAGGGGAAAAAGGCAGCAACTGTCCTTTCTGCCCCACTCAGCTAGCCTGGGGATCAGCAAACCTTTTCTGAAAATGCCTTTATGAGCCAGAGTCTCCTTTGAAGTCACTCAACTCCGCCTTTGTAGCATGAAAGCTGCCACAGGCAATAAGTAAACAAATAGGAGAATGGACATAGCTGTGTCCCAGTTTTTTCCAACCATCTACAAACATAAAAACCATTCTTGGCTTGCCTGCTGTGTTAACACCAAAGGTGGCTGGATTCACCTGAGAGTCAGAGTTTGAAAACCCCTGCTCCTTGGGAAAGACAGAATATGTCCAAAAGTCTTCTCCAGCAGGACAAGTTCTTGGACATTGATTGGCCATTCACCATTCTTTCCTCTCCTTCTCCAGCCAGAGAGGAAAACAGTGACATCCTGTTCTGTATGCTTTATCCACAATCCCTGGTGGTCTGCTTTCCAGTGTAGGGGAGATGACAGGGTGACAAGCAGGCTGGCATGCAGGCTGCTGAAGACGGTGGCCTCAAGATTCATGACAGTTGACTAAGAAGCGAACCTGGATGGGTTCCATCTGCCTAACCCCCCCCACCCCCCCACCCCCCACCCCCTGCCAACACACACAGCCAAGGCATCAGGCCCCAAGGGTTCCATCTGCCACACTTCTAGGGCATCTATCCCAAATTACCAAAGGTATTTATATTATTATTACCATTGGATTTTAGACATATAATCTCCATTGATAAAAATAACAAAGCTCACTTGGTAGTGGCTCCTAAGTCTGTGCCAGGTACCCTATCAACTTCCTGTGGTTGCTGTTCACTAAATGGGCCAGGCTTTTGTATTGAACACTTTACAGGTACCTGGTGTTCCCAGAAATCTATGGCTTCAGTACTGTTATCTGAACCCAGTTATACTGAGATCCCGCTACATGATAAAGAAAATAAAAACAGCCAATATCTACCTACTTTGTGCCAGACATTGTGCTAATTTACATACATCATTTAACTGAGTCGTTACAACAATCCTTTGACATAGGTTCTATTAGAGCTCCTACTTCATAGAAAATGAAACAGATTGGAGAGGTTAGAGAGGGCCTAGAATTCATTTAGCTAGGTCAGGGGCCCGCAAACTACGCCTCACAGGCCAAGTCTGGCCTGCTGCATGCTTCTGTAAATAAAGTTTTATTTGGAGGAGATAACAGGGCTAAGGAGGTTAACTGCACACCCAAGGTCACGTTGCTGGATGGTCTGACTCTAAAGCCTGGTTCTTTGTCCCGGGCTCCCCCAACCTCACAGCCACCCTGCGAGGCTGTATGACCCCAATTCCTCAGAGACAGACATAGAAACTCCAAGAACTGAAAATTCTGGTCCTGGCTGATAAATGGCGATGCTAGAATGCTTTGCAGGCACACCAGTGACACGCTAAGATGCTGAAAGTCACCCTGCCCTCATGTGAAAACACCTATACTTCTAGATCCCCCCAGAAACTGAAGAGCTGGGCTTCCTGACAAGCACTGAGAGGGAGAAGTTTCCATCTGTGAGCATGTCCTGGGTCTGATCTAAAAGCTGAGCCCAAGATAGGAATCCTCATACAGGTGAGCTTTTGCTAGAAGGTGCTCAGGGAAAGAAGCCAAGCACTCTCAGCAAGAGTCTGTCCTTGGCCTGACCCCACAGGTATCCCTGGGGTGTGGTGTGAAAGGTACCTCATAGTTCTGTCACCCTGAAGCAAGGGGCCAGGCCATGATAACCTGCATCTGTCAGCCATCGGTGGTGGGTTGTTCCAGAGTAAGGGTGGGAGAAGCATCTCTAAAGGGTGGCAATTCTCCCAAGAGTGGTGCTGCTCTGAGCCCTCAAGAGCAGTCAACACTCACAGCAGTTGGGAGATGCTGGCCCATTGCTAGAGCAATGGTGGGCAACCCCACTGGCTTCTATAATGGGCAGGTGACCCTGGAGGCCTAGGCCTCATTCACTAGCTCAGTGACTCTTGGAAAACCACACTCCCTTCCCTTTCCTACTCTCTCTGTCCACTCCTCTCTTCCTTCTGGCCCCCCTCCTCCTCTGTCACTTTCCAGTGTGGGCTGGGCTGAGCTGGGCCCGGCCCAGGCTCCTGGCTCCTACCTCTGACCATCAGCAGTAACAGCCAGAGCTGAAGATCCTAGGATGTGCTCTCCATGTGGCCTTTTCTAGCCTAGGCCTGCCCACCCTGTGCCCTATCCTGTGACATGCCTGTGAGGAGATTCCCTGACGTGATTGGGAAGGCAGGGTGGGGAGGTAGCCATGAGGTAGGCCTGGGGATTAATGGGTAAGAGGGGAGGATGACAGCCAGGCCACACCAGATGGAGCTGCACCCCAGCTGGGCAAGCACCTGCCCTCCTGAGGGCAGCCCAAGTGGGCCTGCTGCCTGGCACTGGACTGCCACAAGTTGAGCTGCCAAGCCAGCTCAGGGATCGCTTCTAGAGCTTCCAGAGGGTTCTGATTACGTAACCAAACATCGTCATCCACTCCGCTATCCTCCCTCCCCCGCTCCCTCCCTTCCAGCCTTCCACAGTCACTCATTGAGTGCATATGGGCCACAACCGGGGCTGAAAGCTGGGAAAAAGTGATGAACAAACTAGACAGGATTTCTACCTCCATTCTAGTGGGGTGATAAGCATTGCATTGTCATGAATCATTCAGATATGCAAGGAAAATACAGTTTCTTTGTTTCCCTTAATGGGTCTAATCTCCCTTAAGAGCCCCAACCTGCTGGGAAGTAGGGAGCGCACTTGAAACACCAGTTTATGGTACTACCCTTTGGAAGTGTCGGTTTCCTTTGGATAAATGCTCAGGCTTTTCCGTTGTCTCCTTGCCTGCATCGTCAGGATGGTGTCTCAGTGTGAGGAAGGGCAGTGACAACCAGGTAATGGAGTACTGTCGGGTGTGCCTGCACTTGGAAGAACATCAGGTTCTCTGCACTAGCCAGTGCTCCGGAGTGGCTGGTCCTGTCTCCCTGCCTGGGCTTCTAAATGCACCCGGTCCTGTCTGGTGCGGCAGCTGCTGTTGGGGCCTCGCCCAATGCCCTCACTAGCCAGGGCTCCCACCCACCTCACAGCCGCTGCAGATGTTAGCTGCTAACCTGTCATGCCTGCACCCTTCTCTAGAATTTTGTCCTTGGTGGGAGGGAGGTGCCCACCACCCTTGGGCACCTCTGCAGGGTCACTCCCACCCCCAACCCCACCCATCCTCCACTTGAGTCCCACTGGCCTTACATTTCCTCCACCCTGGAGTCTTTGTTCACAGGGTTTAAGTCCCAGGAATGCTCCTTATCTCCCTTCTACCCATCGAACGCTAGACTTTTATAGGACTCCCGTTATTCACTCAGTTTGCACTTCTATGTTCAATTGTGTGGTTTGGTTATTATCTGTCTCCCAGCACTCAACTCTAAACTCCTGAGGGAAAGCTTCTCAAGAGTTTCCTCACCGGTTTTGCTAACCAATGGATCCCTAGGGCCTAGTACAGCACCTGACACAAAACAGGTTAATAAATATTTTCTGACATTACAAGTGAATTACATTTTAAATGAATTTACGAATGAATGGAATGTAGCCCTTATCATTTAGCATCGCACAGCAACATCCCTGCTACCTCCTGGAGAAGACAAGAAGTAGGATGCTACTCTCTAGGGACACTTTTCCTATTGTCGCTGAAAGCCAAATTCCTGGCCACCAGGAAGTCCTGTTCTGGCAGGAAATGGAGGTCTGTTTACAAATCCAAGCCGGGGGCTCCCTGCCGGGTGCCCAAGCAGAGGCCAAGCCAGTCTTATACAAAGGTCTTATAGATTCCCATTCATTTGCAGCTATACTTCTCTTTGCCCTCCTTGCCTGGGCCTTGTCTTTCTCCAACCCCTTCCTTCAGTGATCCCATTGCACCTCTGAAAACAGACATTATGAGCTCCTAGCTCAGCTGGAAGGGACTTGCTTAGATGCATAAAGTGATTCAGAATCCAGTTTTTCCAAGATCCCACAGCATTAGAGAGTAAAAGCAGTCAATCTCAACCTACTCTGTGTCAGACACTGTGCTGAGTAATTATATACATCATTTTACTAAAGCATTACAACTATCCTTTAGCATAGGTTCTATTAGTGTCCCTAATTCACAGAAGATGAAACTGAGGCTTGGAGAGGTTACAGAGGTCCTACAATCCATTCTACCAGACAAGGGATCAAAAAACTATGTCCCACAGGCTAAATCTGGCTTATCATATGCTTTTGTCAATGAAGTTTTATTGAAACAGCTATATTCGGGTACTCATTATTGCACATGGGTGCTTTCGAATGACAACTACAAAATTAAGTTGTTGAGACAGAGACCCTGTGGCCCACAAAGTCAAAAATAATGTACTACATGGCCCCTTTACAAAAGACAAAACAAATAAAAAACTTGCTAACACATTTTAGAAGTCATCCCACCCCTCTGCTCTCCCTTTTACGTTGGGACTCATTGGTCAGGATGATTTTTACCCAGGTTTACAGCAAATGTGTCCTCCTGCCTGGTTGAGTTTTCCACACCAAGCACCCAGTACTAAAGGTGCCAGTGAATGCCACGGGGCCCAAGCTCCAAGGGAAAACAGCCTCTCTCTGCACTGCCCACTATCCCTCTCCCTCGCTGCCCCGGGCCTCCATCGTCCCACCTCCTGTTACACTCCTGACAACCCAAATCCTTTGCACAAAGGGGAATATTTTGTCCCAGAGTCTCAGGCTTCAGATGGAGTTTACTAAAAAGTCTTGCTCCCACCTCTGGGTTCCTCTGGACTCTATTCTCCCTCCACCTGATCCGTTTCCATGGAAACTGCTTGGCTCCTGCATCCCTTTCATCTTCCTTTCTGGGAAACAAGACCTGCTCTCTGGCACCCTGGTTGCCAGGCCTGGCCATTATAAAGACCAAAGAAACAATATCTGGAAGGAACATTTCTAAGCACAGGGAGGAACCGGGTTGGGCTTCTGATTTTTGCTTTGATGTTCTCTAAAATAACACCGGGTGCTCTAAGAAGCTCTGCCAATTACCTCGGCCCAGTGGGTACTGGCTGGAAGGGTATTGTCATCTGTCCTGCATCTCACCATCTCATGGTCAGTGGGCCTTCCTCCCTTTGGGGGCAGCAATTCTGGGATCTGAGGCAGAGGGCAACGTGGGCATGTCTTGTTATTAATATTAGGTATTGGGTTACAGCAGGGATTTTCAACCGGTGTGCCACAGAATTCTTAAAGCGGGCAATACCTGACTAGTCAGGGGCACAGACCTCTTTTTCCTCAAATCTTCAAATTAAAAATGACAACAGCCATCATAACAATAGCCATCCGGTGTAAATGTATCAAAATTATGCCTATTCTTTATTTGTCCGGTAAGCAAAAAAGATATTTTTTGGTGTGAGGCAGAATTTTAGTCATTAGCTTATGTGTGCCATGAGACGAAGAAGGTTGAAAATCACTGGCTTACAGCATTCGGGATGCAGCTGGTGGGCTGGGGGTGCAAAAGGGAAGAGGGCATCCAACCTGCCCCTTCTGGAGAAGGGAGGAGCCAGGCATCAGCTGAACTCGTGGGGAGTTTGGCAATGGTGGGCAGGGCATCACTCCTTGTCACTGGTAGGCACCCTATGGCTCTGGTGGCCAGGACCTGGAAAGAACTTCGTACGTATTGCCCAGGGACTTGGCACCACCGGTCCACATGAGAACTAGAAACTGGAGGAGCCAGAATGTTCTTGACATTCCACCTCTGCCAGGCATTGGTTAGGTGTTAATCTCTCTGAGCTTTGGTTTCCTAATCTTTAAAATGGGTCCAATTCTTGCATTTCACACCTGATAAGCTAGTTGTGAGGAACTAACCAAACAGGACACACTAAAGCCTCTATAAAAGCATCTAAATAGATCTTTGGGAGCTTCATCATCATCATCATCATCATAAAGCATGAGGGGGGAGGCTGGGCTGGTGTGGCTCAGTGGATTGAGTGCCAGCCTGTGAACCAAAGAGTTGCCAGTTCGATTCCCAATGAGGGCACATGCCTGAGTTATGGGCCAGGTCCCCAGTTGGGGGTGCACAAGAGACAACCACACATTGATGTTTCTCTCCCTCTCTTTCTCACTCCCTTTCCCTCTCTCTAAAAATAAATAAAATCTTTAAAAAAACCCAAAAATATGAGGGGAGATTGAGGAGGAGATGCAACACCTCAGACATCTAAAAAAAATTCGAGATCCTCAACTCATTGAGCTATAAACATAAAAGAATTTCATTTTTATCATCTCTGCTTTCAAATATGCTCATTGAATCTCTTTCCAATCCCTTGGAGATTTCTTGATCTGAGTCCATGTTTTTCTTCTCATATTAAGGTATTTAAATTTGATTCAATCCACCTCCGATTCAAAGCTCGCCTCTTCCCTGCTGCCAACTGCATAAGGGCTAAGCTGGGAGAGGAGGGGTGGGCTGGCCCTGAGAGAGCTCCCTGGGTTGGGTGAGGCAGGCCAGGATAAGAGGGAGGAGGAGATCTTATTAACTTGCTGATCCCCATGGTTGTAGGCTGTTCTCTGTGGAGTCAGAGGGTCCCTGCACAGAGGAATGAGTTTTCTTGGAGCCATTTTCAGCTCCACCTTAGTCTCTTTCAACACCTGGACCGACCAGGGGGTATGTGGGTTCTGTTCCCACTTTAAGCTCCATGTGCACCTTTCCTAGGAGCCACAGAACCCTCCAACGGCTGCAGTTAACCAGACCAGGGAATAATCAGCCCATCTTGCTTCTAAGCACTGGGCAGGACAGCTTGGGCCTTCACACAGCCCAAAGGTAGAAACAGCTCCAATTTTGAGGCCTGGACTCCAGAATTCTGCTCTGAGAGCAGGTGGGCTTCCTTACTACAGGCATCTCCCATGACCTGGCGAGCTCTTCTGAGGTCCCCCCAATGAAACATGGCTTCAGAGAAGACACAGATGCTGCACTCCCCAAAGGCCGAGGCCCCACTACCTCCCCCACTCCGGTCTCCTCTCACAGCCCACGGCCTTGGTTGGAAGCAGAGCGCAGGCCTAGTGAGCCCAGCAGACGGGAGGTGCCCAGCTTCTGGGGAGAAGCTTTACAAACAAAGTATTTAGATCCTTTTGTGCTACTATTTCAGAACAAGAAAAATTCCTCCTAACAGGCAACTTTAATAACTACTTTTTAACGTGGCACTTAACATGGCAGGATTCTTGCCAGCTAACTCCTTGATTACATGATTTTGGTCCTTACACTGACTTCATGCAACCAATGTGGCGGTGACCTCCCTTTTTACAAGGTTAAATAGCTTCCTCAAGGCCTCGAAACCAGGAAGGGAATTTTTGCACCCTCCTACGTCTGACCCTAGGGTGGGGCTTCTAACTCCCAAACGTGACTGCTTTTCCAGGCTCAGCTTGGAGACAAGGGACTTGCTTGGGCTCTGTGGCCTTCCCTGGGCCTGTCTCCGGCAGAGTCAGGGATGAGCCTCCCAAAAAAGCCTCTAAAACAAACAATACAGGCTGTTTCATTGGGGGTCGGGAGGTCACTGTGGCCTGCCCCAGGCAAGCCAACATCTCTCCCTTCTCAGCAGCTCTGGAAAATAGGCAGCAGGAGTTCCACATTCTCTTCCTCACCAGGGAAACCGAAGCAGCAATGGGAGACTAGCTTTGGCCTTTAGAGAGCCAGGATGGGCTCTCGACCCCAAAGACCTGGGCCAGGGGAGGCAGAGGAGCCCGACAGTGCCAGGACTGGAAGTGGCTGGGCCAGGCCCCTGAGTGGCTGTGCAGCACACAGGTTAAGAGCTTGAGTTAAGCCTTCCCTCTTGGCCTCACTCCACAGTTAGCCACCTCCACAAGCCATTCACTACCCCAGGAGACAGACACCGGCCACAGAATTTCCTGCCAAGCCAATCACTGCTGATCTCTGGTTCAATAAATGATAGGGGGTGCACTGACTCTTCTACACCCCAGAACAATTCTAAGAGGTAAGTACACATATTCCCATTTTGCAGAAGAGCACAATTGAGGCACCGACAGGTTATATAATTTGCCCAAGGTCACATAATTTATTCTGGGATTCAGACCCAAGCAACCTGATTCTAGAGTACCTGGTCTTGACTCCAGGGCCATTCTGTCTCTGTAGAGACAGTGCAAGAGACCCAGTGGCTTTGGTGAAATTCTCAGTCCAGGCCTCTCCTGACAGCAAGGAGGAGATAAACATAGGCCTCACATGCTGGCTTTTTATGACTTCTCTCTCCTAGTGGTTCCTATAAGTAACTCTATACACATTTGCTCTCGGCTTTGGAACCCTCACTGTTTTGCCCCTCAGGGCTCACTCTGGGCTTGTTCCTCCCCCTCCTAAGGGACAACCTTTCCCCAGAGCAACCTCCTTTCTGTTCTCACCTCCTTTCCTTTCTCTCTCCCTTTGGAAGGTAGTTCAGCTAACATTCATTAGCACATGTTAATGAGTATCAATTCATTTCTCAGTCATTCAGAGGGAAAGGACAGAGAAAGGAGGAGCTGCCACTCTGTGGGTAATGGGGGTGCACAAGGCCAGGACAGCCCCCTGCCACCTCTCCCACCGCTATCCCCCCACACCATTTCCACACACCCACAGGGCTCATACCACTAGAGAGACTGGGGAGGGACTCCAGTTCCCAGCTTGGGCAGTCGGGTCTGCTGTCCTTTGGACTGTGCCCTCTGAGACCAGTGTGGAACATTCCTAGGTCAACTTTGGATCTTCTCTGTCTGTGGGCCTAGCTAAGGTGGGCAAAGCTAAGGTACCAGAGGGAGAACCTAGTTCTTCCACTCCCTGGACAAACATCTAAAAGTGCCCGGATGCTGTCCAGGGAGAGGCAAGTACTGGGGGGGAGGTGAAGGGGTGCACACCAGTAAGGGCAAAATCCAACACCCAGGGGACAGTAGGAGCCCCTTCTCCTCTCCCATTTGGATGCTCCCAGGTTGGCCCTGTTTCTAGACCCCTCCCCACAAGAGCCACGAGAACACTTAGCTGCTCCACCATTAAGGGGACATGAAAGCATGAAATAGAGCTGGGTTCAAATTCTAGCTGGGCCACTTACTTGCTGGGCAGCTCATTTAGTCATTTGAAGTCTTAAGTCCCCACACCAGAAAAGTGGTCCCTTATCCTCCTGCCACCAAAGGAGGCAAGAGACATCCTAGTGCTCTGACATCCAGGTGCCAAATATGTCGATAATGATGTTGCAGTTACTACTGTTGTCATTATTGCTACTGCTAACTCTTAACACACAGTAGCTGCACTCCAGGTGATCAGAGACAGGAAGAGGGAAGGCACGTGCAGCCTCACCCCCCTTTGCACCTAACAGCCTCAGTTTCCCTGGCTGGACTCTGAGCGGTCTGAGCAGACTTGCTCCCACCCTACTGCGAACCCTGGCGGAGCCCCTGGGCGGCCACCGCCCCTAGCTCCCTAGGCTGATTCTCTGAGCACCCGCGCCCCCTGCTGGCTTCCCGGTGCTGGCGCAGCCTCCTGACTGTATATAAAGGCAGCGTGGCGCTCAGACCTGGCCGAGCGCGGAGCGCACAGGCAGAGCTCGGTGCTGCTCGCCATGGCTGGCCCGCAGCAGCAGCCCCCTTACCTGCACCTGGCCGAGCTGACGGCGTCCCAGTTCCTGGAGATCTGGAAGCACTTTGACGCAGACGGTCAGTACAGCTCCCAACTTCTGTGTCCCTTCAACCCCAGGGGACCTGCGGTGGAGGGGACGGGGCATTGCTGATGCGTGCAGGTGGGACCTTTGCTCCAGGGGGTATTTTGACTGCAGGACTCGGAGCCCGGGTCCTGAGTTTGGGAAACATCCTGCTGCCTTGGTGACAACTGTCAGTAACTTTTCTTCCTTGACATAGATGACAGAGCCCACCAGCTTTTGCAGCCTCATTCTGGGCAAGTTGGAGCTTTCCCAGGCAGGAGGCTTGGGTGGGCAAGGCTCCCACGAGTGCCTCCTGCCATTTATCTCCCCGCCTTTCTCTTCAAGGTAATGTCCTGCCTTCAGCTGCTTGCAGCCACAGGTCTCAGAAGCCCACTCATTTCTTCCAAGTTTCCCTTTTATTGAACACCAGGTTAGCCCTGTCACCATCCTGGGGCAAGCTGGGGGTTCCTGAAGGGAAACGCCTAGCCTCCCCAGCCCTGTTCATGAGGAATAGATAATGGTATTGGAGCCCTGAACACTGCCTGGGCTTCCTCTGCCCATTTTCCATCACCTACATGTGTGAGGTCCCAAGCACAGTACCAGTGGGTGTGTGTGGTGGGGGCAGGGCTGGGGGCTTGCCTGACATGTCCCCTCATGGTGATAATCCTGGGTGCTTTTGGTGATTCCACATCTGAGTGGGGTAGAAAGCATCATTTTAAATGCCGCCATGACCAACCCTCTGCTCTGTGTGGTCTGGCCATTGACTCGCCCAAAAAGTGAGACCTGGACTGAAAGGCCTCTGGAGGTGGCTCCCAGCACTAAGATTCCAAGGGTCTCTACTCAGGCATCAAGAGAGTCTTCTGATCTTGCTGGGGACTTTTTCTCCACCAGTCAAAAAAAAAAAAAAAAAAATTAGTTGATGTGATATTCCTTGAGGTCCTTTCTGGGGTGAGCATCTAAAATGTTCTGGTATCTCAGACATGGGCAGGATGGTGACTCAGGGTGTTTATCCTGGGACTGAGGTGGGGGTGTGGGAGCCAGAGGGCAGATCAGGCGGAGGCTCACTTGGTTCTTCCCTCTTCCCTTCCTTATCTCGGCAGGGCAGGGGTGAGGGTGGCTAAACAGAGGTCCTCTGCCCACAGTATTCTGGAGAAGCTGGGGTTAATGTCTGGGGACATTAATGAGTGAGTTTGGTTCCCTTGGAACTAAGTGAGGATGCTGAGGGTGGGCAGAGGACTGGGCCTGTGTTATGTGGGTTAGGACCATGAACTGCCTGTGAATTATTGAAGGAGGTGGGTAGATGGTTAAATCTGTAAAATGGGCTAAGGAGGGGTTGTATTTCTAATCCCCAACACATTCCCTGGGGATGCTCCTGCTGTCTTATCTGCACCAGAGACTTGCATGATTCAAGGAAAGTTACCAAGTGGCCAAGGTTATACCACCAGCCTCCTGCCAGATGAGTCAGCTATAAACAGAGGACTCCACAGTTCTCCTTTCCCCATATTCTCAGGGGCCCAACCCATAGTGCTCTCAATAATCATGCAAATCTTTACATTTATCTGAGACTTTGTGCTTTTCAAAACACAATCACACCTCCTTGAGTTCCACACTGGTGAGCCTGCTGGGCAGATCAAGATTCGCCTCGTGTGAATGAGGAAACAGACACCTAAGTGACTTCTCCGGGGTCATGTAGCCAGGTCGAGTTGGGGCTGGTGACGGGCCAGCACCTCTTCCCCACTCAGTTCTCTAGACGCCTGCTTTCCCTCCCTCTTGCTGACAGAAGTGTGCCTGACCCAGTCTCAGACACGATGGGCCGTTTCTTTAATCCCAGAAAGGGTCCTTGGTGTGGCTGGAGTATAGCTAAACTATAACTAGGCTCAAAAGTCTTTAAAGACACCCCCCTCCCCCAACTCATTGTACTTATAGCTCCCTCCTGCTCCAATGTGAACAGGGCACTAAATGCTGCTGTTGCTTCTTGTCCACCAGACCTCTGTGGTCATTGCTCTCTGTGGTCGCCACCTCAGGGCAATGCCAAGGAGGATCTGGGGATCTAACAGAGAAGGCAGGCAAAGAGGATTAAAATGCCTGGGAACACAGACTTAGGAAAATGAGGATACAGCCAAACTGAAATTCCACTAAAGGACCCAGAATTAAACTGTGGGCCACCTGCTCTCTCCCTTCCCTACCTGTCCCCTCTTGAACACCATAGCCTGCCAGGGAGCTCACCACCTCACCCCCAAGGCATTGCCGCCCTGTCCGGGCTGGGCCTCCCTCTTACTAACCCTGGCTTCTGTTTTCATTTTGGGATTTCTTCCCAACCCTGAGTCCCATTGCTGCTCACAGCCTTGAAGAGCTTTGCGGGGACTGCAAAGGAGAGTCCCAGGAGCCAGTTCGCTGGAGCCCAATTAGTCATGGCCACCAGGGAGAGGGAGTCACTGCCCCATGCCTCCTGGAACCCATAGTAAACAGAGACCAGGAGACCAGGGGACACTGGATTCTGAGGAGAGTGGAGCTGGAGTGGGGGCTCTGACCCTAACTTAGCCCATTCCTAACTAGGAGGAAGAAATATCAGCCTGTGACTTTACTCACAGAGTTAGATTCTTTTCAAAATGATCCCTAGCCTTTTGGTGGGGAAAGGAAGGAGATGGTGTTTAAAGAGGGGGAAACTGGGACTCACAGAGGCTAAGTTCTTTCACAAGATCACTCAGCAAAGTAGGGGGCAAGCAGGCACCTGTCTGCTAGTCCCCGGTCACACGGTTTCAACCAGGGTCCGGGATCTGGGAAGGTTCTGATGTGGACCCTCAAAAGCTGAGGTAGGGAAGACAGTGCTCCCTATGACTCCAGTGAGGCTGTGGATTTTCCCCATCACCTCCCTGCTCAGAGTGGCCCTTAGGTGGCTGTCTGAGTCCATTTTACTATTGTTTCCTGGTAACGCCTTTGCCAGGAACTTTTTCACTCTGCAAGGCCCAGGCAGCTGAGAGCTCACACTGACCTTCTTTCCTGACCACATGGAGGTCCCTGAGCAGTCAAGTTGTGGCCTTAGGCTCTGCCATTCAGAAGCAACTGAAAGTGCAGGAATAAGATGGGTTCCCTCCAGCAACATCAGACACTCCCAGGACCAAGAAGAAATCCCACTCACTCCAAGAATCTGTCTTACACAGGTACCCTTGCACATGTGCTGAGTTCCGTGAACCAGGTGCTCCCTTATTGAGGTCTTTGGAACACTGAAAATTTGGGAAGAAATTCGCCTCACTAGGGAACAGGAATGAATCATGCTAACCTCTACGGCGGAATATTATGCAACCAATGTAATTGAAGAGGAGCTTTGGTACTGACATGGAAAAATGTCCAAGATGTATTATTAAGATTTTAAAAATTGTAGCAGAACACTATTAGAGTCTGAGCCCATTTATATCATTAATGAAACATGTATGCTGGGAAATACTTGCAAGAATATAACATTAAAAATAGTGGTTCTCCATGCAGAGTAGATAAAGTAAAATTGAAAAGCATTTTTTTTTTTTAGTTTCTAAGTTAATTTCTACAGTGTGACATTTTTACAACAGCACAGGTTTCTTGCATGATCAACAAAACAAAGAAGATGTAAAAGAAAATAATTTTAGGGACACCTCCCCCTCTCCCAGAAAAAATATACGAGGCCTGTCCCAAAAGTATCAAGCCAATATTGATATAATTACGTTTGAGCAGCCGATACTTTTGGGACAGAGCACATGCGAGCATGTGAGTGTATCCATCTCCAGGTGCGGGAATCTGCCCAGACTCTCTGGGCACTTGTCTGCATCCAGAAGGCGCTGGTGATGCAGGGGGTTTGTTTTCAAAGCCTCACACAGGGAGTGAGCCTTATTCTGTATCTGCATGGGCCCCAAGGACTTTGAAAATGAGTGACAGGAAGGACTAGAAGGAACTGAGGAAAGTCCTGCCCAGTCTTCTCCTCTTGCCTACACCCTGTGGTATAACAGAACCATCCTCCAAACCCTCCCACCACGGAGGACACTTCCAGACCGCGGTGCCCAGGCAGGTGTTCCACAAGGTCACTGCTAAGTTCCTGTCCCTGGTTGGGGAAGGGGAGGAAAGCTGAATGGCAGCACCCCTCGGAGGTGAGGAGAGGCCTAGGCAGCTTTCGCCCAAGCTGCAAATAAAGGTTCTTGGGACACTGAAAATGAAGATGTGACCAAACTGGGTCACAAAATATCTGGTATATATTAAGCAGTTATACAAATACTACAACATTTACAGTGCAGTATAACTCTGCTATTCACAAGATAATTATAGGATTCATAAAAGCCCTTGCTTCTTGGCACATTCAAGTCAGAGTGTTCAGGTTCAGGGAGGCCAAGGCTGACTGAGAGGGGCTTTCTTCTAACCTCTCCAGAGGGCCGGTGTCTCCTGTGGGCATGGTATCAGGACCTGGGGCCCTCCAGGAGCAGCCTCTTACCCACCCGGGAGAGACCCTAGGAATAAGTGCTCCATCTTCACCTCCACCCTCCAGCTCCCCACTCATTTCATGAGCAGCGCCCTTTGGTGTGGAGTGGCCACAGTGTGCCAGCCCTGCACAGGGTGCCCTCTGCAGAGCCACACTGCAGTGCCCTGACTCTTTGGTGAGGGTGACCTTGCCAGCCAGAGGGCAGCAGCTGGGTCTGGGAAGAGCTGGGCCCCCCAGGGAGGCAGCCTCAGGGACACATTTTCACAAACAAGGTGCTTCAGCCCGCCGCACCAGGGCAGCCGCCAGCCCAGCAATCCCATCCCTCCCTGCTGGCCTTGGTTGTTCTCCTCTGGCCTCCAGAGGTTTCACTAGCTGAGGCCCATGGAGGAGGTTTCCAGAGCCAAGGAGACCCCGTGGGGAAACCTCTTCCGATGCCCAGGGGCGAGAATGAATAGAGCAGGCGAGAGGCTCTTCAAGAGCAGTGCACCTCTCTGGCGCGAGCTGGAGGCCCTCCTGGCCCATTGCGTCACGTGCCCTCCTTTGCCCAGCCGGGGCCCCTGGCTCTCTGCTGTCTCCCCTCCTCTCACCCAATCTGCCCCATCCTTCTGGCCTCGCCCACGCCTGGGAATCAGCCCAGCATTAGGTTGCCAGCTGTCCACAGGTTCAGGGGACCCAGCCTGGCTCTGGAGCAGCACAGTCCAGAAATACAGATTAAAAGTCAAGTGTCTGGACATCCACCCAGTAGCTGTTTGCACTGGGATCCCCTACCACTCCCACCAGGAGCCACTGGGAGAAGTGTGTGTGTCTGCCAGAGGTCATCCCTGACGAACAGAAGGAAACAAGCCTGTTAGCTGTGACTAAAACTCTTTTCCCCTCCTCTCCCCTCTAACGTGGGGTCCCTAAAGCCACTGCTTACCTGGCAGAGTCCTGAAGACCAGATGGGGCGGGAAGTGGAAAGCTCTCTGTAAACGGTATGCATCAGGCCCAGTAATATTAATATTGACATAGCCTGAGGAAGCCAATGTCCTGCCTTGGAGGGTGGTTTCTGACTGTCCCAGAGGGTGTTCAGGCTGGAGGGCAGGGGGCTGTTTATCTGTTTGTAAATTGAAACTGCGGCAGCCAGCTGAGTGGCCTGGCCTGGCCTCTTCCCGAGCAGCTTGAGGGGGAAGTCTGCAGGGCCTACTTCCCCTCCTTTCTCTTAACTGGGCATCCACAGGAAGACAGACAGGTGGGCACTACACCACCCAGCATCTAGGCTCTCCAGCTTGAGTCTGCACAAGGGCTGGTCAACCCATTGCTGTCAGCCTTGTTCCCAAAGCTCCTGACTCAGTAGGTCTGGGGTGGGACCAAGAATCTGCATCCGTGTGCCCCGCTGGGTAGCTCGGTTGGTTGGAGCATCATCCTATGAATGCGTAAGTGGGTGGAACAACAGATCGATGTTTCTCTCTTCTCCTTTCTTTCTCTAAAAATAATGAATTTTTTAAAATCCTCATTTTTAACAAGCTCCCAGGTGATGCTGGCACTGTCAGGCCCCAGTGGGATGACACCTCGAGGAGCACTAGCCTAAGCCCCTTACGTCAATAGAAATAAGTCACTTGTCAATATAAGACCCAGGTAACTACCTCAGGGCTCACACCAGCCCCCAATGTCACCCTATATGTAAAGTCAAAGGCATGATCTTTCTAAGAAGACACAAACATTAGAAAGCAGTTCATACGTTGTTAAAATGCAGATTCTTGTTTGGCAGGACCGGGGTGGGGCCTAGGGTTCTGCATTTCTAACAAGCTTCCAGGTGATTCCAATGCTACCATTTCACAGACCACACTTGGAAGTAAAAGCCCTTAGACACTAGACCTATCAAATTAGAATCCTCATTTTCATAAGACCCCCCAGGAAAGTCTTACACACCCTAAAATTTGAGACATGCTGCTCCAAAGCAGTTCTTAACTGTGGCTGCACAATAGGATCACTTGGAGAGCCTTGCCAATGTGCCCAGGACAAGTCCTCACCTCATTGATTAAATCAGAAGCTCTGGGGATGGTGCCCAGGCAGGGCTGCTGTTTTGAAATAGGTGATTCTAATATACAGCCTATTTGGAGAACCAGTCCTCTAAAGACTGCAGTCACGCTGGAACTCATTCGGCCTCAGGGTTTACAACTATTGATTAGTTCAGAAAACTTTAAACACAGATTATAAAAATGGTGCTTTTCATTTTATGAGATTTCACATCTTCTAGAATGCTTTGGCAATATTACCTTGTGTGGCTTTCACAACAGCTCTATGAATAGAAAGGGTATAAATAGTTATACCCATTTTAGAGATTAAAAAATTGAGGCTCAGAGAAATGGACTTGTTCCACATTATATGGACAGTCATACAGCTGATGGTGGAATTATACCTCTTACCCAGGTTCCTCTTTCCTGTTCCATTCTTAGAAAATCTGTACACACACACCTCAGTGACAAACAAGTAGGAGTCTATCTACTGGCGTCAGAGCATCCTTCAGTCAAGGCTCCCCAAGTGTTTGTGGTCAGATTAATTGTAAACAAGTGTTGTTTCACTTTAAATTGGGGAAAATTGAAGCACGATGGTGGTGAAGAATGGTAGCAAGAGTAGACTAAGGAAGAAGGGTACAGGGTCTCTGGCTCCCACCCAGTCTTTTCTTCCTAAGGTTCACAGAATAAGTTTGATACAAAGGTTAGGAGTGATGGTTGCCATGGTGACCACAACTGTATATCACCCATGCACATGAGGTTTGCTTGGTGGCCAGCCACCCCCACCCCCAATAAGAGGGTCATAGAGCCCTGGCTGGTGTGACTCAGTGGACTGAGTGCTGGCCTGTGAACCAACGGTCGCCAGTTCGATTCCCAGTCAGGGCACATGCCTGGGTTGTGGGCCAGGTCTCCAGTTGGGGGTGTACAAGAGGCAACCACACATTGGTGTTTCTCTCCCTCTCTCTCCAAAAATAAATTAAAAAAAAAAAAAAAAAAAAAAAAGAGGGTCATAGAAAAAGGAAACCACACGCCCAGTGCTGATGTCCTTCCTAGAGGTAGGCCAGCCACCCTCCACTCCAGCCTCAGATACTAGGCGCCCTCTGGCTGATGGATGGGAAATCGTTCTGAGGGAGACAGAGGAGCAAGACTTTGTGCCCCTAGTGGTGCAGGATACTGTCCTGGGCCCTGCCGCTCCTGCCCGTCTCATCCTCGCTTCTCACCCCGTGCCTCCAGCTGTAGGTTCACGTGGTTCCCGTCAGCTGCCTCACCCCGTCCACTATTAAGTGCTCTGGGAAACGAGGCCCATGTCTAGCACGTGGCTATAGCTCGCTGAGCTCCGGCCACAACGTTAATCTGTTCAGTTCAAAACGATAAAGGCAAAACTGAACCACATGTTTGCCCCTTTGTTGGGGTAACAGAGGGAGGTGGGGGGAGGGACCTCCAGGCTGGTGAGCGGGGCTCTTGCCGTCTCTGCGACCCCCGCCGCTGTGCTGCTTAACCAGGTTCAGGATAGGCTCTTGCTCCAGCCCCTGGCCCCTCGAGCCGCCGCCCTGCGCGCCTCCCTCTCTCCTACCTCTGCCCAGTAGCTGGGGCTTCTCAGAGCGGCCTCCCCGGCCCACCCTGCGCGCCAGAGGCCTCCGCAGTCACTTCAGCCACCGCCTTCCGAATGGACGGGAGTCACGGGCGCTGCTCGCTCGCTCGCTCCGGTGGCCACGCAACCCGGGCTCCCCCACGCGAGGCCGGGCCACGCAGGCTCAGTGCAAGCTCCCAGCGGCCTCCCCAGCCCGCCTCGGGCTTGGCGGCTGCACCAGGGCCCAGAGCTGACCTCAAGCTTCCTGCCTGAGAAAGGGGAGAACAGCCAGATCACTGCAGGCAGGGACCAGGAAGAGAAGAAAGGACTTGCTCCTCCAACTCCACAGTTATCAACCGACCAGACGACTTCCTTTTTCCCCCAGAAGCCCCTGCTCCTTCCTCTCCCCTCCTTCGCTCCCCAACCCGGGGGGCCTCGTCTCCTAGAACATGACCACTCTTATCCTGGGGTGGGGGGGAGGGGACTCAACTCTCGTTTCCCCAATTACAAATCACATTTTTTTCCCTGCAGGCAAAAATACATAATTCATCTCATGTGCTTCGTGTACAGGATTTAGGGTACAATATTTATCGGGCACCTTCTCCACTAGAGGGCGTCTCTAAGGTTATTTATTCAGAATCTAATCAGAACTTCAATTCTCAGGGAGGGGGCGCTAGGGGCGAGTCCGGGAAGAACACAACCCCCGCCCCGCCCCTTGCCCTGCTTTCTTTCTCTCTCTCTCTCTCTCTCTCTCTCTCTCTCTCTCTCTCTCTCTCTCTCTCTCTCTCTCTCTCTCTCTCTCTCTCTCTCATTCCCTTGCCACCAAGGCCAGGAGAAACACTCCTTTTAGTCTGTAATTCTGTTCACCTCTGAAGCAAGGTAGCTGCCGCCATTCCCCTCTTCTGCTCAAGCTGAAATTTCTACACGAGAAACCTTGTGCAAATGCTTTAGATGAAATTTGGACCTTGATTTTAGACCAGTGATTTCCAAACCTTGCTGTACGGGGAAATCACCTGGGGCACTTTAAAGAAAAAAATCACAATGCTTAGTTCATAACCCCAAACCAATTCCATCAAGATGTATGAGGGTAAGAGCCAGACATTCACATTTTTTAAAGATCCTAGGAGATTCCAAATCACAGCAATCGGGCTGGGCAGCAGTGCCTTAGGCCCGTCTGACTCCCCACCCCCAGGGCCTCCTCCCCAGCACCAGCAGACCCGCCTGTGGACTCAGCTCACTCTGGTCTATAGGTCATTTGAGTTCAAGACTTGAGAGCCTAAAGGACTTCTCACTACTTACATGATGTTGCAAGTAAGGCATTGACCTTAGGACCTTGCCCTAAAAAGCACTTTTTATCCAGATTCATTCCCATCTTATACGCAGGGTGCAGCCATTGAACCCAACATTTATGGTGAACTCATAATGGGTCGGGTGATGGGATTTACATCCAAAATCCCATTTCAGTAAAATAACCCAGACAGGCTGAATAACTTTCCCAAAGTCATACTGCTGGTAAGTGCAGCAGAGCCAGGGTTTGACTCTGTCCACAGACCTCAGAGCCTCTCCATTCATCACTGTAAGGGGGTTGCCTCCCCTGTGCTAATCCGGTGATCAACCCTCTTGGATGCTCCTCTTCCACAGAAGAGACCCCTGCTTTTCTCTTTTCACTTTTTCCTTATTTATAAGTTTCCCGGAGCTCCTGAAACAAAGTACCACAACCTGGGTAGCTTAAACAACAGACATTTATTCTCTCACAGTTCTGGAGGCTAAAAGTCCAAGATCAAGGTGTCAGCAGATTGGTTCCTGGTATGAGGGGCCTTGTATTCTGTGTCTTTCTCCTGTTTTTAGCAGTGGCCAGCAATCCATGGTGCTCTTTAGCCTGGCGATGCCATGCTCTGATCTCTGCTCCTGTCTTCCCGTGGCCTTCTTCCTTGTGTGCCTGTGTCCTCACCTGGCCTCCTTATAAGAACACCAATCATAGGATGTAGGGCCCACCCTAATCTAGTATGACCTCATTTGAACTAATTGCACCAAGGCAAAAAGCCTATTTCCAAATAAGGTCATCTTCTGAGATTCCAGGTGGACATGGATTTCACAAGTTCACTCTTACCTCAGTACTGTGGAACCTCAGTTCTCAAACTTAATTCATTTTAGAAAGCTGTTCAAGAGGCAATTTATTTGAAAACCATATGCATAGTTGCACATTCTCTCCTTTGTCACCTGAGAGACATACGACTGATTGTGTAGGTATCAGCATGAAAGGGTTGTCAGGTACAGAACCGAGATTTTGTTCAACAACAGAGACATTTTTTCCATGAATAACTTGGTCGAGAACTTAATTAGTCAAGATGGGAGATGTTCAAGAGCTGAGGTTCACCTGTATACCCTCCAAGCCAAAAGACCCAAGTGCTTCTTCTGCCCTCATTCAGGTGACTAGGGCCTGCCACCTGCTGACAAACCTGGATGCTGATGACCTGCTGTCCCCTGTCACATCTCCAGCTCCTGCTGCTTGCCCAGCTGGTTACAGAAGCTCCCAGCTTCTGCTCACCTATGGTGCTGACTCAGAAGCTGGTTCCTCCTAGTATGCTCTGACTACTGAATGTGTACCCCAAACGCACACAATTATTGATTTTTTTATCTCTACAGTTGCAAATGCCTGAGATCCATCCCTAACAGTCCAGGGCTGGCCAGACACCTGCTTGCGGGCCAGTGAGAAGTTCTCCGTAAAGCTCCCACTTCCCCACCATACCCATCCCACATTGGTCTTAACTATTTAGCTCTGAGGTTAAGTGCTTTTTTTCCTTGGCTGTCTTTGCAGGAAATGGGTACATTGAAGGTAAAGAACTAGAAAACTTTTTCCAAGAGCTGGAGAAGGCAAGAAAAGGCTCTGGAATGGTAAGTACAGCCCTCTATCCCATTGTTTGGGATTTTCTGTCATCCTGACCATGACTTTGAGCATTGTCTGTCCCAAGCTATATAGCCCATCCATGGGCCTGACAGCACTGGTCTTAACCCTTAGAGTTCTTCTTTTGTTTGTACAGATTTTTTTTTTTTTTAAGTGGAATATTCCCTTTAAAAAAAAAGAGAAAGAAAGAGAACCTTATCTCATTACCACTGGGTGTCTGGGATTGAGAGGTATGAGTGGACAGCAGGCTGATGAACCCCTCAAAACTGCAAAGTTTTATGCCTGTGTATATGTAGATAAAAAGATTTTTTCCCCTAGTGAAAAGTCCATAGCCTATCTAAAATGCTAGGAGGGGTCATGACTCAAGAGTGGATGTTTAGAGGGGCTCAAGTGCTTTTATTCTAAACTGGAGTTTCTCAGTCTTGACACTACTGACATTTGGGGCTGAATAATTCTTTGTCGTGAGGCTGTCCTATATATTGGAAAATGATTGGCAGCATCCCTGGCCCCTACACGCTAAATGCCAATAGCTCCAAGTTGTAACAATAAAAAATGTCTCTATATATTGCCAGATGTCCCCTGCAGCATGTGCAGAATTGTCCCCACTAGTAAACCACTGTCCTAGACCAACAAGGGTGGGCATCCTCTGCAAGGACCCAGAGGACAGTGGAAGATTGCTCCAAACCATGTCTGAACCAATAGTACTGGTTGGCCTCATGTGCAGAGGTATCAGACCACCCTTCTTACCTGCCTGACATGACTTCAGATCAGGTCCAAGCTCCTAGTGGCAAGGATACTGTCTCCTGTGCCAGCCTGGCACTATGGGACTTACTACAGCCTTTCGGCAGGGCATCTGAAATACTGAAAAGGTGAGGTGATTAGAACCAGGCCTGGTTCTCAAATACATAGACTTAGACCCACTTCCTCCCCCAGCTTCAGAGGATCTTTTAGAGGTCTCTCTATCCGCCCCTTACTGTATGTCTGTTGGCCAATCCACTGCTTATCAGCAAGTCTTTGTGGAGCAATTTCAGGTGAAGCGATGGAGGTGACTCATGGGTTTATCAGCAGCTTCCCCTCACCCCTCATTGCTAAGATAAGCCTGGATCATAGAAAACACAGGGTTCCCAACTGATTCTGGGATCCGGGGGTAGGTGGGGGGATGTGTTTTTGTGAAGTGCTTCAAATCCAAGATCCTTCTCTTAGTCATTGTCATCCTCAGATGGATCAGGGGTAACTTTCAAGTCTGTCAACTACAGTCTCAACTGATATCCTCCCTACTGATGTCATCCGAAGCTGGCTGCAGCTGTTCTATGGTGGGGAAAAGATTTACATCCTGGCAGCACTAACTGGTGACTTCTCTAGAAATCACTTCATCTTGGCCTCCATTTGTGTGTAGCATGGACAGGCTACTCACCGCCCAAGGACTGTTGTAAAAATTAAATACGATGACTACATTTGTGATCAGGATGATAATGATCTCTGATCATCCTATGCACATTTATAAATATAAAGCGTTAAGTACTGATAAACAAATAGATATGGGCAAATTGAGGCCAGTTTCGAAGGAGAGAAGCAATAGAAGGGACACTAAAAATTCATAGAATTCTCCCTGACCTTATCATAGAAAAACCACAACCCTCCCCAAAGTCATTGGATAAGCAAAGAAGAGGCATTAGCTGCCCAAGTAGATTCATCGATTGGGAATGAGGAAGAGCTCATTAATGTAAATAATGAATTGGCAGCACCCCAAACCAAGAGAAGGTTTGAGACCTTCAAGAGAGCCTTACATTGAAGATAGGTAACCATGTGCTAAAGGAGCTTTTGCAGTTCTTTGCCTTTGTGGTAGTCACAGTAATGTAGTGGATGATTGCAACGACCCTTCCGCTATATGAAGACTTTCTCTTCACATTCCTCCCGGCATTAAATCAAAGTGGAAAATATTGTGGAATTGCCGGTTAGTCTTTAAATAAGTCCACCTTGCTTTGGTGAACTGCTTAGAACCTATTGGGGGAGGGGGAGATGCTGGGTTAAGCTTGGTTCTATTAGAAGCTGCTGCAGTAAAATGTTGGGGCCTCAGTTCTCACATCTGAGTAGTTGGAGCCTTGCCCTTCTAATAAGGGTTGTGGTTTAATCCATCTTCAAGGCAGAGGGGACTGTTTAATTACATGCTACAGAGCATGCCCACATGTGCTGCTCTTCCTTGAAAATGGTGCAACTGAGCCTCAAAGAAGAGACCGCTGGATTTAGAGGGAAGAGGGAAGGGGGGCAGCCCTGGGTCCCTCAGGAAATTGGCTCAGCCTCGCTCCATGCCTGCATACCTAGGGCGCAAAATGATTCCCACCACTGCTGCACTCAGACGGGGAGAAATCCATGGTTCATGTGGGACCTGCAGCAAAGTCAGCCCCCTTTCTCTTGTCACAGATGTCCAAGAGCGACAACTTTGGGGAGAAGATGAAGGCATTCATGCAGAAGTATGATAAGAACTCGGATGGGAAAATCGAGATGGCAGAGGTGGGTCCTACTGTCCTGGCTAAGAACTACATGCCAAGGGCCTTGTCACTGGTGCCTCCCCGAAGCACGAGTATCCATCTAGGATCTAAATGAGATAGTGATCTTAAAGCCCCACCTCCACCCTCAGCACTTAGGCTGGCCAAAGAGGACTTTCCCTGTGTCTCAGGAAACATGACCTAAGAGGGATGAAGGCCTAACTGCTCTCAGGGTCCAACAGGTATTGTAACTGTGATGAGCCCAGTGTGAGAGAGCAGGGAGGGTGAAGACTGGGGCACAGGAGAGTTCACACCCCACCTCAAGGCATCCAAAGGCAACCATTTTTAAAATGCAAAATTTTTATGATGCACAGGTGGACAAAAGTATGTTAAATGTCTAGCCATCAACACCTAAAAGATAAATTGTAAGGATATAAAAAATAACACTAATAAGATATAATACAGATAATAAAAGAATAAACTATGTTTTGCATACTCACAACTGTAAACCTACATTTGCCCACCCCTGTGTGTGTGTGCATCCTATAGAGCATGCACAATTTATATGTAATATATTTTATATGTAATTTACACATATATTCACATGTAAATAGCTTTATACATATTGTTAAAAAATAAGTTCAGGCATATTCAAATTAAAAAATTTTTTTTCAGCAAAAATTGATTGGAATTGGGCAGCACCAAACTGAAAATGGTTAGGAACACTCCAGCAGCAAGCGCGAAGGGAGAGACTTTTATAGAGAAGAGGCGGAAGCAAAGCAAGGAAATGATCTGATTGGCTCTAGCTTAGGTGGTTGCTTTATTTGAGGAAGCCTGGGTGGCTGTTTTGGCTGTTTGTTTAGATTTTGGTTTGCTTTCATGGGCTACTAAGGCATTAAGGCCATTTCATTCTATCCTTATGTATTTAACAGTTTATATCCACACACATACACTCATATGTACACATGTTCAATATGCACATGTATGCAGGTCCAACCAACCACCTCTAGTGATCAGTCTGTGGCCTGTGGTCAAGAGGATGACAGTGGCACGGGAATGCGGGCAGTGGATGGTTGGGATGCTGCCTTAGTGCCCTGGAAGCAGAGGTTCCAGTGGTTGGGATTTACTGAGGGAGAACTCTCAAGGGCAAGGAAGGGACAGCAATAGCAAAGGGAAGAAGCCCACTGTTGGCCAGGTCTCATGGGGAGCTCTGTAGTATGGGTTGAACTACAGAGTTGGTCCCATCTTGAGGCAAGAGGTGGGTTGGCCCTTTGTACCCCTACATCAATCAGTTGTTAGATGCAGCCCACCTCCCCAGGTGCGGGTGGGTGGGAGGGGGGCTGCGACAGCCCTAATTTGGTGGAGGGCAGTGCCACAGGGAGCAGCTATGAGCCATTAGTGGTCATTCTTCACAGCCGCTGAGGGATGGCCCATCAGCCTAGTTAAAGGGGATTTGGAAGGACACCAAGAGCATCCATCACAGAGGCCTAAGCTGCGAGTCTCAGAAAATCCTGACTCAGATGGAATTAAACCAGGGATCAGCAGACTTCTCCTGTGAAGATGCTTTAATAAATGTTTTGGGTTTGTGGGCCACACAGTCTCTGTCACGACTGACTCTTCATCTCTGCCATTGTGGCACAAAAGTAGCCACAGATAATACATAAATGAATGGATATGGCCATGATCCAATGCAAGTTCATTTACAGATTTGGGCCATGAGGCATAGTTTACTGACTCCTAATGAGAAAGGCCATGGGTAGGGTTGACTCCAGGTGAAGGAAGCCAGGTGTCCAGCTCTGCTTCTCTACAGTTCTCTTGCTTCTGTTCTCTGCCCCTCGAACAGCTTCACACTCAGACTGGTAGCAAGCTGGCTACAGCAGTTCCAGGCATCACATCCACATCCAGATACAGAAAGGGCTCATCTCATTTGGTCCCTCATAAGAGCAAGGAAGCCTTTCCCAGGAGGACCCTCAGCAGACCTGACCTCACATTTCATTGGCTAGGACTAGGCCACATGCCTACCACCCAGAAGCCAATCACTGGCAAGGGAAATAAGATCAGCACATTTAACTGAAACTAATCGGGATTTGCCTGTGACCAAGGATGCTGGAAGCAGGAGAGGCTGGGAGGCCCGTGGGTGGGCAGCCAACAGGTTTTGCTGCACACGAGTACCTGCATTCTTTTTTCTTTTGCCAAAATAAGTTGGTGCTGTTTATTCTGTTAGTTGCGTGTGTTTCAAATATCAGAGTACTTGCATTTTTAAAAAGTCAGATTTGTTGAGGTATAATTTACATACAATAAGTTGCAGCGATTGAATCCATTTGAAGTGTAAAAATTCCATAATTTTACCCAGTTGTAGGCAGCCACATAATCATCACTACATCAAGATTCGGCATTTCTATCACCCTCAAAGGTTCCTTTGCCCAGCGCAGACCATTCTGTGCTAGCAACCATCAATCGCAGATTAGTGTGCATATATTAGGAAGTTATCTATGTGGAATAATCTATTAAGTATGCTTTCAAATCTGGGTACTTGGCACCACTTTCTGTTCCTACAGCAGTTTCATTCCCTGATGTTTGGGGTGACAAAGATGCTCTGGGAAGAAAGCAAAATGTGGTTGCCACCCTGCCTCGCCACTGGCCATTTTCTGTTATTCCTACAGGAAAGGCTGCTCTGCTCCCTAGCAGCGCCCCCCATAATGCTACTGTCCCTCTCTGATCCCCACAGCTGGCACAGATCCTGCCTACTGAGGAGAACTTCCTTCTGTGCTTCAGGCAGCACGTGGGCTCCAGCGCCGAGTTTATGGAGGTGAGGCAAAGGCACAGCCCTTCCCCTGTGTTCAGAGCCAGGCCCACCTGAATGCCTGAGAGTGATCCCTGGGAGACGCTAAACCTCTTAGAGCTGCATGGCTCAAAGCATGGTCCATGGACCAGCAGCATCAGCATCACTGTCACCTGGGTGCTTGTCAGAAATGTAGAGTCCCCAGCCCACTGAATCAGAATCTACAGCTAACGAGATCCCCATGTGATGTGTATGTACATTAAGGTGTGGGAACAAGGTGAGAAGCAAGCCTAGGTCAAGTAAATTTGCAAAATGCTATGTAACACTCTCTCTCCCCTTTGGAGATTCACATGGACATTTGCATGTTACAGGCTTGGGATCCTGCAGTAAAGAGACCTGTTTCATTCCATCTGGCTCTGTGATCACCCATATCTTCTTCTCACCCTACCATTGGTGTCCCTCAAGGTCAGGGTTCCAAGGAGCAGGCTTGGGAAGGATGGACGTTAGGTACCAGCTTAAAACTGGAAAAGCCCAGTGAGAATTCCAATTACCATTCTCAATGGGCATTGCCACCTTTGCAATAGAAATTCTTTAGATCATGTGAAAGAGGACATCCAAACTCAAGTGTCTTGGCTAACATTCAACCAACAGGCTGAACCATGTGCAATTAATTGCTGATACTTAACCATTTTTTACTTAACAAAAATTGGAAATTCTATATGGTTCAACCAAATATATTACTAATTCTGATGGCCAGCAAACCACCAATCAATTATTTCTGGCTGTTTTTCTGGGACTCTGCACCCTGGCCATTCCATTTAAGTGTCTCACAGAGTGAAATTCAACCCACACCCCCCACACACAGCCTGCCATGATAAATGATGGCTGGTCATCAGTTTGACTCAAGTTGCCATTCATCATGTTAACTATATTTCCAGCCACCAGCAACTGCCTCTCTGTGAGCCACTGTCTAAAACCACTAGAGAACCAGCCCCAAAATCCACACACAGTGAGTTTTCCTATGGATAGAAAGTCGGTGGGAAATAATCTACTCTCAGGGATGAAGACTCATTTATTTTTTTTAAGAGTCATTTTTTTAAGTGGCAGCAGCTTGCCTGAGCATCAGATAAGGATTTAATTTTATGGTGCTTTAAAGGATTTTCTCCAGTTTTTTCAAGGTGGCAAAATTCCATAAGCTGCTAATTGACATCTGGCTTCTGTTCTTAGTCCTTCTCTCACCTGTCTAGGGGGAGAAGTCTGCATACACTTTGAACTTGACAAGGTGCTGCTTTTGTGAGAGAAATCTTTCTGTCTATGAAAAAGGGAGTATTATGCCTGATTGCTGCTGTCCTGGAGCAGCCAAAGGTGACCTTGATGCTACCTCTGGTCTAGAAAATGGGAATGATGATGGTTTATAGGGGGTGTAAAACTCTCTCGCTCTCTCTTTCTCTTTCTCTCTCTCCGAATTAATGGTTTTTGTGTAGTTGACTCCATATTCTTACCTGCCTTTATCTTTTAAGTCGCAGCATAAATGCTGAGCCAACATGCCCCAAGTTTCCTGGGACCCCACAATCCTACATTACCATTCCCTCTTGGGGTTGTCCATTTGATCCACTTTTTTCCAGCTTTAAACATGAAATGGTCCCTCTGTGGCCCTGAAAGGCTTGTACTGTCAGATACCTCCTATCTGGCTGCTCAGCACAACATTTTAATTTCTAATTTTAGTGTAACCTCAGGACTTCTTTGAGATTTCACAAAGCCCAGGCCTCTTGAACTCTTCCTTGAATGGGAAGAGGATAATGACCAACTGGTAGATGAGCACAAAGTGCTGGAGGGGGAGAGAAGTGGAGGTGGGAACGCAAGGGTGGGGGCAGGGATGGGTCCAGGGAGGGAGAGAAAGGTGGGGATTAGGTCAGGTTTGCTGGGATTGTCTCACTTCCTAAGTGGCCAGGTGCTTTGCTCTGTGCGAAGACTGGGAGCCCTTCAGGTTGTCCTCCTTTCAGGCAATTTAGGGGCAGGTGACCTAGTCACACACAGTCATATCTGCTGTGCTGGACTCATCAGAGCCCAGTTACTAAGTCCAGCCCACACTCAAGGAGGGAGACTCAGACTTCACCTTTGGAAGGGACGTAAAGAATGTATGGATATTTTAAAGCCGCAACAACTAATTTTCCTTATTTCTCCTGTGTAATGTCTGCTTCTGTTCAGACGGCCAAAACAGAGAGGAAAAGGGTGCTCAGTCCCCTGTCACCTGCTGAAGCTCTGCTTCTCTTTGTCCCCCGGATGCTGGGATCAGCAGGCAGTGCCTGGCTCCTCGCAGGGGCCCAACATGTGCACCCCAATACTTGGGACTCAGATCAGAGCCCAGAACCAGTCTGGGATGGGATACAGGGAGGGACCGCTCCTCGAGGAGTTAGGTCACAGACAAGCCTGTCTCTGAAGATAGAGTCAACCTCTTGAACCACATGGATTGAGCATGGGAGAGTGGGGAGGAAGGGAGAAGGAAGGGAGGGAGGAAAAGGAAAAAGAAAAGTGAGGGTGGCCTGGCTAGTCTAAACAAACTGATGACACAACCAATCCTCTTCCACCTCAGACAGCAAAGCCACACTCCTTGTGCTAGATGGACGGGAGTGGGGTAGGGGGCACCGCAAAGAGTAACCAAAGCCTATTTTTGCCCCTTCCAGAGGGTTCTTACCCTTGCAACCCACCCAGGAAATAAGAAGCTTCCAGGGCAGTAAAAGGGCACCCTGCATACTCGGCAAAGATGAGATTCACCAGGTCCTAGTGGTTGTCCTGGTGGAAGCTGCTAACCTTAGAAACTGTAACCCTGGTTAGAAGATGATCCAAAAACAGACCTAGCCTTGTAGCCAGTTAGAGCAGGGAGGCCCTGCCCCAGCCGTTTTCTTCCTTTTCTCTGTGACCTTGACCACTGCACCTGCCCTCATTTCTGCATCAGCAAAGTGGCTGAAGGAGGGACTGGGCCAGGCCATCTCCATGCCCCCACCCCACTGTAATTGCCTCGAATATCAAGACTTGCCTGGGTCCATTAGAGGGGAAGGGAGGGAGGCTTACAGAGGTCAGGATGTTTTTGCGAACAGGGTGGCATTCCCATTGCAGGCTTGGCGGAAGTATGACACAGACAGAAGTGGCTACATTGAAGCCAACGAGCTCAAGGTAGGATGGGCCTTGGGGGAGGGTATGGAGGGATAATGGAACTCGGCCAGAGTGATGATGGCTTACGGAACCTGGGGAAGGAGACATTGGGTGAGGAATTTGGGTTTTGTTCAATTTAGGAAGACTCAGGTCTGACTCAGGGCAGCCGTGTGAAATCAGTACAGTAGAGCTGTGGGGCCGCGGAGTTCAAACACACCCCGCTCCTCTGCATGTGCCCGGGCCAGGCATCCCCAAGGCAATCCCAGCAGCCGGCTTATTTGTCCATGCCTATGCCCCTCTGGGACCAGCCACCCCAGGCTCCGCTTAGCCCTGTGTCCTGGGCTCTCCGAGGAGCCGGAGTTATGGCCTTTCCTGCGGGGTGAGGTTGCTTCCAGGAGCCACCTGCAGGCCTCCATGGTCACTCCACAAGCGGTCCAGAAATTAGGAGGGATGTTAACTACACAATTGTACAAAGAACTAAGTGAATGAGGGACCGACTGAGTCAGGGGCTCTGAAGAGGCCTTTTGTATTCCAGGGATTCCTGTCGGACCTGCTGAAGAAGGCCAACCGGCCGTACGATGAACCCAAGCTGCAAGAGTACACCCAAACCATCGTGAGTGGGCGGTGTCCTCCTCCCCAGGGACACAGGCATGGGCCCCAAGCCAGTGCGATTCTGGTTTGCAGGGTCTTTTGTTGGCTGATTTTTTGAGCCCAAGTTAAAGTGGCCCCTAGTGGCAGCTGGCAAAAGGGAATCCAGATCCTGTCCCCACACAGCCACTCTGAGGTACTCACTGAGACCAGGAGCATGTTTCTGTGACAACCTCCCTGGCTCCAGAGAGGATCAACTTGGAGAGGGTGGGCTTCTGGGGCTGGCCTGCTGTCCTCCGCAGCCTCCTCCCTGAGGGAAGGAGAGAGCAACGGTGACTGAGTCCCTTTTGTCTCCTCAGGGATCAATTGAGATGGGACCATGCTGGTCCCTGGCTTCCAGGTGACCTCAGAGGAAGCATGAGCAGAAGGGGATGGCAGAGTAAGGTCCCACACGAGAGAAAGTCAAAGCAAATAACCCAGACATCTCTTTCTGTCCCCAACAGCTACGGATGTTTGACTTGAATGGCGATGGCAAACTGGGCCTCTCAGAGATGTCCAGGTACGTGCCTGCACTCGACCCCGGTGCCTTATGCTGCCATCCTTGCCTCTCAGGTCCACCAGTGAGAAAGGTCAGGTCTTCTGAAGCTCAAAACAAAGCCAGAGAGAATCGGGAAAGTCAACGCCTCACTGTGTCTGCCTCTCCCTTTTTAGAGCTTCCCACTGCCTCCAGATTCTTAAGTGCTCAGAGGTTGTTTCCATCACTGTAGACACTGCTTCTGCATGCCCCCAGGTGTGAGCCATTCACCTCCTCTTTGCTTCCTAATCTCTGCCCTAACATTTTCTTCCAGACTCTTGCCTGTACAGGAAAACTTCTTACTTAAATTTCAGGTAAAAGAGCCACTTTGCTTTTCTTGGTTCCTGCCTTCCTTCCTCTCATCCCTCTGAGCTTCACCTTCCACCTTCCTGCCCCACCCACTCCCCATGAATGCGCGCGCACACACACACACACACACACACACACACACACATGGCTTGTGCGCCTCTCTAATACCTTGGGCCTTCCAGGGCATGAAGCTGACCTCAGAGGAGTTCAACGCCATCTTCACGTTTTATGACAAGGTAGGAGGGATGGGAGGCCCCATTAGCAGGGCAGCCCCCAGCCACTCAGCTCCACTTTGTCCTTAGGAATAGATGAGCCATCAGGGGGCAGCTTGGGCCGTGTTTCTTCCTGTCCCTTTTGATTTCTCACTGAATCTTCTGAGAAGATAAATGTCATCACAATCCATGGCCTGTGGGACCCAAGGTTTTGGTTCCTTAAAATTTCAGGAGAAAAAAAAAATCTTTTTCAGAATAGAATATAGTTCATGGTAGAAAGTTCTGTCTGGAGCTGGTGTGACTAGGATGTTGGGGGGCACAGTACTGCTCTCCTGGTGTCAGGTCATGATGCCAGGTGCTTCTCTTGGGGATGAGAGGATACCACCCACTACTCCTCCCATAACTGTCCCCTGCCCATGTGACTCCAGTGGTCTTGCCTATAATTGAAGGGTTGGTAAGCTTCAGATAGCTCCTGTGTTCATCCTGATATCTTGTTATGGGATGGGACACTCACGTAGCTAAATGCTTCCTGAATCTCATTTGTATTTTCAATGCAAATGAAAACACCAGAATAAAAGTTTACCAAACATTTGCCCCAAGCTGTCCCATTTCTGCACTGACTGGAGAGGCCAGAAGCGAACTGTTATTATGGCACCGCACCTTCTGAACACCTCCTTTAGCTCCGAGTAAAGGGAAAGTTAGAGTAAAGGGGTGGGGAAAGCACAAGGCCAAGTCAGTGGTCATGGGGCCCATGTTCTAGCTCTGGGCTGACTCTCTGCATCCCGCCACCAGGACGGAAGTGGCTACATTGATGAAAATGAGCTGGATGCCCTCCTGAAGGATCTGTATGAGAAAAACAAGAAGGTGAGCAACTGAGCACAGGGGCCAAGGGCTGGGGGTGACGGGGTAGGGGTCTTCGGAGGGAGGGCGGGGAAGGAGCACCATGGAGTGTACTTTACTATCCTCTCATCAGCCACAACAAAGCTTTGTTACGGTTGATTGGTTTATGCTTTGTCTTATATTTAATTGGGGTAAAATACACATAATAGAGTTTACTATCTTGACCATATTTCAGTGTGCAGTTCAGTGCTATCAAATGCACTCATGATGTTGCACAGCCATCATTACTATCTACTTCCAGAACTCTATTTTACAAAACTGAAACTCCGTACTCATTCAATAACTCCCTGGCCCCTGGCAACCGCCATTCTACCTTCTGTCTCTATAAATTTGGCAACACTAGGTACCTCATATAGGTAGAACCATACAGTATTTTGTATGTGTGTGTGACTGGCTTATTTCACTAGTATAAATACTCAGGGTTCATCTGTTTTGTAAAATGTGTCAGAATTCCCTTCCTTTGGAAGGCTGAATAATATTCTGCTGTGTATCAATACCACACTGTGTACCTACTCATCTACGGATGACACTTAGGCTGTTGTGAATGATGCTGTGATGAGGCAAGAGCACATTGGACTGGCCCAGTTCATGGAACTGTCAGCCATATTGCCAAAAAACACCATAAAAAGCCTATTTTTTACAGGAGAGATTTTGGAGAGCTGAGACCACTAGTAGGTGAGGGTATTTTGAATCAATTTGCTATAGAATCTGGAGTTGGGCAAGGGGCTTAAAGGAGGCATGGAAGTGTTTGTTCCCCTTGAAGAAAAGATGGAGATTGAAATCCTTTATCTTGCCTGGCCTGTCGCCTATTGGCCAGACCCCAGGAGACTCTACGAGCTCAGCTCCATGCCCAGGGTGGGGGGTGGGGGGATGTCAGGTGGGACCAGAACCAGAGGCCATCCATTGCAGTTGTCCTCCTTCACCTCCTGGAAAATGTCTTCCTCTGAGCAAAAGGGTCTGCTGCGTTCTTTAATTAGGTGATGAACACTCTAATATCCTGCGTTGTCTAACTGCCCTGGCTGCCAGGCAAGAGCTAAATTTACTGCTCAATTTCAGGAGAAAAAAAGATTCATTGCTGCCTCTGCGTCTGTCTGCCTTTTCGATTGCTTTCCAACCCTTTTATCTTTTTATTTTCTTTTTTAAGATGTTATTTATTACTTTTAGAGAGAAGGGAAGGGAGGGAGGCAAAGAGGAATAGAGCCATCAATGTATGGTTGCCTTTCACCTGCCTCCAGCTGGGGACCTGTCTGGGGACCTGGCTTGCAACCTGGTTATGTGCCCTGGCTGGGGAATGGAACCAGTGACCCTTGGGTTCACAGGCCAGTGCCTTATCTATTGTGCCACCAGCCAGGATATCATCCTTCATTTCCTTCATCCCACATTTATTTTTTTCTTGATGTTATCTACAACTGCCTTTTGAAAGAGGAAGAAAATATTTTTCCTAGGTAGAAGAAAGGACTCACCAAGTGTTTGAATGTTTTGAAACTTTTTCCTGGCACCAAAGTCTAGGAGAAAGTTATTTATGCACTTTTACGTACTCAAAGAAAGTTGGGCATCATAATGGAAAGTATCTAACTGTAATTGTATTAATGAGGCAATTTCTTCTCCGTGTGGCCCTGCCTTATATCTGTGGTTAATGGACCCTGAAGGCACAAATTAATTCTCTGGGGTGACCTGAATTTCTTGGTCACCCCTGACTAAGCTCATTCTTGATTACCACCAAAGACAACTCATATGGCTGCACAGGTTCACTCAAGGTGTGGAAACAAAGAAAGACTCAGGTGTTGAAGGTTAGAAGACAAGAATATTCATAAAGTTGCTTACCTAGGAGCCTCCCACCTGTAGCCAGCTTCAGATTCAACACCTGGGGACCCAGGAAATGCACCTGTGTGACTGTAAATAACAGCACTTGAGTCGAGGGAGGAAAGGTTATTTGGGGGAAACCCACATGGCAGCTACACATCCTATTTTGATGGTGAAGGAGCTATAATCTGTTTTTTGAGCAGAATAGTGGTGGAAGCTCCTCAGGGATAGACTAACAGAATCAAACTTCAATATTTCATAGCATGGCTAAGGCAATTGCAACCCATGCAAGGCCTCCCTAGCTTCCAGCAAAGCTTTAGACATAGGGAGTAGGCAGCCCCTCCATGGATGCTGCTGATTCTTAATGCTACACTAAACTGGGGAGGAGGGGTGTCTTCTCAAGCTGGGAGTTAATATTTGGGGTCTCTTCCTTGGTTCCTAATCAGGCACACCCCCATGTCATAAGTTAGATAACTTGTAACCGGGGACTTAACAACTTTAGGGACAATGTCCCCCAAAGCTGGAGATGCTTGCAAAGAGCCTTTGGGTTGGGTGGTGGCACAAAATCAGGAACTGGTGACACGAGGGAGTGGCCTTACATAATGCAAAAAAAGACTGACCATGGAGCACTGAAAACAGAGGTGACTGTGGACAGGTGAGCCAGGTAAAGAGAGAGACTTCAGGACTCGGGATTAAGGATTTTTAGGCTGTGAGTTGGTCCAGTTCTTCAGTACTTTCCTTATAAACTAAGACTTTATACCTTAGTTTTCTCATTAGCAGAATGGGCATAATGACCCGTTAGCCTGAAAGGGAATTATTAAAAAAAAAAAAAGGATATTTTCAATAAAAAGGAGGAGGAGCAAGGCAGGAAAGGGGAAGGGGAGAGGAAGAAAGGAAGGAAGGTAGGGAAGGAAGGAAAGAAAGAAGAAGACAGTTCTTGATTTTTTTCGATGTTGGTGATGATTTTGCAGTATTTCAAACCCATTGGTTATTTGCATCCAAAGCAATTACAATAAAAATTACTAAAAAGCAAGTATAGGCCTACCTCAGAAATACCATTGGTACAGTTCCTGACCACCACAAAAAAGCAAATATCTCAGTAAAGTGAGTCATAACATTTTTATTGGTGGAGAGTCTTGCCTTCAATTTGTAAATAAAGCAAAAACACATTTGGAAGTGCAATAAAGCAAGCTTTGCCTGTAGTCAAGTGTTGGAGTGCTGTTTAATGTTGGCCTCCATGTACTATGAGACTCTGGGTGTATGTTCATGGGTCACCTGTCATAGTGGCCTCTGAAAGCCTCAAGAAAGCTCAACAGGCCCTGGCTGTGGATAAGGCGCTGGCCTGCGAGCCCAAAGGTCACCGGTTCAATTCCCAGCCAGGGCACATAACCAGGTTGCAAGCCAGGTCTCCAAGCCAGGTCTCCAAGCCAGGTCATGGCTGGAAGCTGGTGAGAGGCAACCATATGTTGATGTCTCTCTCCCTCTCTGCCTCTTTACCCTCCCCTCTCTGAAAATAAAATCTTTTTAAAAAAGAAAGATCAACAGGAAGTAGGCTGCTGGGCTTTCCTGCTAGAGCAAACAAGAGAGAATCCTCTGTTTAAGTGGGTGAGGCTTAGGGAAGTGTGGCTCAGGGGCCTGGAGATAAGACTAGGGAGCTTCTCTGGCATTCTCTTCCTCACCTAAAGGGACACTAAGTGGAGGCCCCATAAGGTGAAGGAATTTATAGAAGTTGGAGTAGGTAATGGGTGTCATCAGAACAGCTACTGTTTTCTGGAGCGCATGCTCTATGTCAAGTGCCAAGCTACATGGTATTTACATTTATTCCCTCATCTAATCATCATGACACCTAAGTGAAGCACTATTAGTGTACCCATTTTATAGATGAGGCAGCTAAGACTCAAGACACTTTCCCCAGAGCAATGCAGCCAGTAAGTGAAAGAGGGTTTTAACCTGGGTCTTTCTGATTACAAAACCTATGCTTTGGATTCCTCTAAGCCACTTGCATTATGATGGGATGAGAGAAAGTTTCCTTCGGGTGTGTTTGCTAGTAGGTGGGCCATTCAGGTGGTGCCACCCACTGAGCCTGCTCTTATCCCCTCTCTCTTTGTCTCTCCTAGGAAATGAACATCCAAGAGCTCACCAACTACAAAAAGAGTGTCATGTCCTTGGCTGAAGCGGGGAAGCTCTACCGCAAGGACCTGGAGATTGTCCTCTGCAGTGAGCCCCCCATGTAAAGGGGAAACAGGGACTGCTTCTCCAACTCCCACAAACCCTGCCCCTGCTGCCCTGACCTTCTACCCAGACCAGGAAATCATGAGTGCTCTTCCCTCACCCCACCCCTGCAACCTGCACACACCAGCCTGCAGAGCAGGACAAGAGAGATGGAGAATGGGCTGCTGACGGGCCTCCTGGGGCTCCCTCCAACCCCCACCCTGACCTGGCCTTGCACACCACTCTGCCTGCAGTGGGGCACCAGCCAGCCGCATAGAAGGTGGGCAGGGCACAGGTGGAAGTCCCCTGACTCTTTTTGCTGTGATGCATGAGCTCATTTTGCTGTATTATTTAGGCTTCTATGTCCAACAGAGTAGACCCTTCCCTTCTGCTCCTTTCCGTCCCTCCCCATGCCACCACCCACCCCAAACTTCAAAGTTCCATCTGCCACCTTGCTAATGGTGTAGCTGTCTTCTCAGAATTCCTGTTTGTGAAGGGTACCAGCCCTTTCCTTGTCTTCTTGACTCAGCATGCTCCTGTTCTCTTTGGATTTCTTGTCTTCTTGTTTACCAAAGAAGGGTTTACAGACAATAAAATGAAAATGTTCTGCTGTGGAAGCACATCCATTCTGGTCATGTGGTCAGCTTCTCTGTTGCTAGCAGCTCTACTTGACCCATGTACCCCTGTGGGTGGAGGAAGGGTGTCGTCAGACCCCCAACTGGGGCATAACTACTCAAGGTGGGGCATAGGAACCCAGGACTCTGGGCTTTCACTCCAGAGTCACACCTTTGTTCCATGTTTGTTTCTGCATCTCTGGTATTGTGCTAAACAGTTTACCTGAGGTGCTTCTCTTAATCCTTTGAGAGAGGTGCTGAGGTTGTTTCCAATGGACAGGCAAGGAAACTGAAGATAATAACAAGCCCAAGTCACATGGCCAGAGCCAGACTATGAATCTCACAAATCAGATCCACATTTTTTTTTTAATTTTTAAAAAGATATTATTCATTATTTTTAGAGAGAAGGGCAGGGAGGGAAGAAGAAAGGGAGAGAAACATCAATGTATGGGCTACAGAGCTGGTTGGAGACCTGGCTTGCAACCTGGTTATGTGCCCTGGCTGGGGATTGAATCAGCAACCTTTGGGTTCAGAGGCCAGCATCTATCCACTGAGCCGCCAGCCAGGTCAGATCCACATTCTTTAGTGTAGGGATATCAATGGGCTGTGGCAACAATGGAACTGAGTGATCTCCACTAGCCCAGGGGATCTCCAAGCAGGAGTTCTAGACCACCACAAACTTCATTTCTCAAAGTGCACTGTACACTAAAGCAAATGATCAGATGCCCCTGGAATAGGACTACCTTGGCCTTCAGGGCCACAGAGCTCTTTGAGATACTAGAATAGAGAGATAACTGATTACTATCATTTATTGACTCTCTACAAGATGCATTTTGACATTTCCTCATTTAATCCTACAACATTCCTGTGAAATGGACACTATTTGCAGATGAATACATTGAAGTTAAACAACATTAAGAAACTTGTTTAAGGTAATACAAATTCAAGTGGTGGAGCTAGAACTCAAATACAGGCTGATCAGACTCAAAGTCACTATTGGCGACATCCCTGTTTGATATCCAGGAACCCATCTGGAGCAACAGACTGCTAAGGGGTGGATATACCTGGGTCGGATATAAGCCCCATTTTGTTCCCAGCCACACCCCCTTCTGAGAAAAGCCATTCTGTTCCCAGCCCAGATAGTGCAGCCCAGTGACCCACCACCCAGTCTCTGTCCACCTGCTGACCGCCCACTGGGCCAGGAGTGGACATCTGGTCCAAGCCAGGCCAGTGAGAGCCCCCAGAATCTCAGGTTAAGACTCAGGGCTGTCAGATGAAATGTGTGGGATTGAAGCCAGATGGTGGTATAGCTTTGAGGCTCAGAGGTGGCACGATGGCAAACCGAAACCAAGCCTGAGGGGAAAGCTGGGAAGGGAAGGAAAAGATTAGCATAAACAGTGGTGCCAAAGCCAGAGGTGGCCAGGGTGCTATGGAAGAACTGCAAGTTGCTCAAGAGGGAGAGAGATGTGAGAAATAAAGCCCAGAACCAGACAGGACCACATGCATAGGCCTGGAGCCCATGGAGGGATTGAGATTTCACTCCTTTTTGACCACTGCCAAGTTTGTGGTCATCGGTAGCAGCAACAGGAAGTAAATACCCAGGAAACACGTAGGCCTGCCCACCCGCTCATAGGACATCAGTGTTCCTGTTGGGTCATGAAGTGTGGGTGAGAATGTGTCTTCCTCAGTGTTCCTGGGAGGACTGAGCCAAGCCCAGGTGCACACACACTTAACACAGTACCTGGCACACAGTGTGCCTAAGTGGCAGCTGCAGGGATAGCAGATACTGTGGCTGCTGTCTCTGTGGCCAGCAGGGCATCATGGGGCTACCTGCCACTCACAGGGGCATATTGAAGCTGGTTCCAAATCTGTGAAATCCTCTCAGAGAAGAGAGCCAGCTGATATGCTGCCCCCTGTTTGGAGACGTGAGCCCTCCATGCCTGGCGGATGCCCTAAGGGAACGGTTCTGTCAGCCCAGCCCCAGGAGCCTGCCTGCCTGCAGACACTCATTCCCCAGCAGGGGCAGCAATGATGCTGAAGAGGTGGAGGTCCTGGGAACTGCCCAGGAGCCTGGCTTTGGGAGCTCAGTCCTCCTTGCACCTTTCCTTGGCTTCATTCAGAGACCATAGTCTGCTGGGAGAACTTGGCCAGACAACCCCTTTCTGGGTCTCCAGTTCCCCATGTACACAAGGAGAAACTTGGAATGAATGGTGTGCAAGTATCCTTCAACATCATACCTCCTGGCATTTCACTGAAAAGCATATATGAATAGCAAACACATAAAGGTGATCAACATCATTAACCATTAGGGAAATGCAAGGAAAAGCCACAGAGACACCACTGCACACAACATAGAATTTTGAAACATTTCCTTTTCATTGACAAAAACAGAGTCTACTACATTGTTGTGAGTAACAGGGAGCTGAAGAGGAGGAAAGGCTTCCTCACAGAGCCAGAAAACAGAACATTGAAGCAATAGTATCAATAGCTTAAACAAATAACCATAAGGAAATTCCTACATCCCTTCATGCAAGCTTCTGTTCATTCATCCTTGTTCCGCTGGAAGTTGGATTAGCAGTCTGCTTTCATGAAGCCACCTGCTTCCTGGCCCAGTCCATGGGTATAGTCTCAGAGTTGCTTAAGTGACATCAGCTCAGAAGCCTGCAGCCAAAAGCCCATCCTTTAAAGTATGGATGGTTTGAAGTACCTGGTACAGTCATTTGCTACGAGCTCCAAGACTGTCCTTTTTCTTTGAAGACACAAGCGGAGCCTGCACCTCAGAGCAGAGCCTCAGACAAGCATCACAGGAAACAGAAACAGATGGCAGTGACTTCCCAGCTGTGATGAACTTACCATTCTCACCAATAATATCAGAATGGAGGACAAAAATGTATCAGGATACAGTACAGAACTATTTCCCAAGACTTTAGGCGAGTGTTTCCCAGAGGGTAAAAACATACGAGCAGAGAAAGCATGACGAATTGCCAGGGACTACCCATAAAACATGCAGTTTCTAAAATAGGTTAAACTTTGATCCATGTGAGCTTAACCTCAGAAGGCTGAACATATCTTATCTGACAACTCTTCTCATGCAAATCTCACAATAGAAACACATCAAACAAACTTAATCATTCCTAGCATCTCTCTTAATAAGGTGTAAAATCAAATCTCTGTGATTTTCCAGGGCTCCCCTGGGAAATCTCAAAGATCATTCTAAGGGTAAAAGATATCTTAAAAGTTCCCTTTCATTTTTTTTCTATATTTATTAAGTTATTTGGATAGGCAAAATCTAAAGAGTTGTCAGAAGAGATTTGGACACTTAATATATGATCATAAGTGCCCGACAAACAAACCTTGGTTACCAATTTAATTAAGTGACAACATTTAAAAGTAAACAGACCCAAGAGTATTAAAGACTTATGTCCACATAAAAACTTACACGCTGTTTATAGCAGTGCAATTCATAATAGCCAAAAAGTGGAAACAACCCAACCACCCATCAACTGATGAACTAATAAACAAAATGTGGTATAGCCTCCCGATGGAATATCATTCACCCATTAAGAGGAATGAAGTATTTATACATGCTATAACATGGACGAACCTCAGAAACATTAAGCAAAAAAGGCCAACCACAAAAGACCACATGCTGTATAATTGCATTTACATGAAATGTCCAGAACAGGCAAATCCATTGATACTGAAAGTAGATTAATGGTGGCTATGAGCTGCAGGTGGGGAGAGAGTAATGGGGAACGACAGGTAAAGGGTATAGGGTTTCATTTTGAAAACATTCTGGCATCAGATTGAATTAAGATAGTGATGATAGTTGCACAACCAATTAATATACTCAAAATCCATTGACCTATACTCTCTATGAGAATGTAAATAATATCTTAATCTTATTTTAAAAAGAACCTATGCAGGCTTGGATTGTGAAATAATTAAAATAAGCAGAGAAATATAAACATAGCTTGTTCATAAGTGAGGAGTTTTTGTCCATTGTGTTTTAAAATAATCTATTCTAGGACATGACACATGTAACATAAAGCACCAGAAAGTTTTCCAGTAAGACACAGAATATCTGTCATCTAGACTAACCTTCCATACTATAGGCAATGGTACTAATCAGTAAACCGAGGAGGCAAGCAAATAAAACCTGAGCAACCCTTGCTAAAATATAATACATTCATAGTTTCTTTCTAGGTACAGGTATCATAAAAATAACACCAATAAAATTCACTTCCCAAACTTCGTCCTTCGTAGCACCCTTTCACACTGTGAAGCAAACTGACACATTACTGTGGGAGAGACATTCTGTAGGGTCAAAACTACTTTCAAAATAATGCTAATGTGTTATTTTTGTTCATATGCAGTGTGTTCATCGTTGCTATTTTCAAATGTATCAATAAGTATTTTTAAACCAGCTCCATTTCTATTTCTTTTTTTTTTTTTTAAGATTTTATTTATTATTTTTAGAGAGAGGGGATGGGAAAGAGGCAGAGAGGGAGAGGGACATCAATGTATGGTTGCCTTTCACCTGCCTCCAGCTACGGACCTGGCAGGAAACCTGCCTTGCAACCTAATTTCTATTTCTAATGCAGTAAGTATTGATAGTTTTAACCCACATAAACAAAAGCTCTTTGGGTGATATAAATTTTAAGAATGTGGATGAATGTACAAAAAACTGTGGTACATTTACACGATGGAACATTATGCAGCAGATCAAAAGAAGGAACTCCTACCTTTTGCAATAGCAGGGATGGAACTGGAGAATATTATGCTTAGTGAAATAAGCCAGGCAACAAAAGAAAAATACCATATTATCTCACCTAATACAGGGTATTTATGAACAAAACAAACAAATAAGCAAAATAGAATCAGAGGCATGGAAACAAGGAACAGACTGACAGTGATCAGAGGGGAGGGGTGGGGAGAAAGGGGGCAAGAAGGGGAAGAGTCTAGTCAAGGAACTACTGTAAATGACCCATGGAGATGTAGTGCCATGGTACCCATAGGGGTGGGGGATCAGGGGAGGAAGGAACCCAGCATAGACACAAAGAACCCAAGCTGGAGAGCCAGGACCTGAGAAGTAAAATTCCGCAAAAGGGAGCGAGAGCAGGCCATGGGCTCAGACCCCACCAACAGGTACCAGAGGGCATGTGCCCCATTATGTGAAATCAGCAATAGAAGCAGGTATGGTCACCAGCATCAACCAGTGCCCTGACCAGGAACTTGCAATGTGTCAGAGAAAACACGTTATATTGTCACTCCGCTCAGTTGTGAATCTTGTCACTGTCTGACAACTCCTGTTTGGAGCATGAACTCCAGGCTGTGAGTTACACGGCACTCACACTGGGGGTTCTATAGTGAAGAACCAAAGCAGACCCAGCCCTGCCTGCAGCTCCCAGGCTGATGAGAGGACACAGCATTCCCCAGGGCAAATTATCACATACCAACCCATGCAAAGTATCTTCCCTTGCTTAGTCCCACGCCCATCTCTCCCTATTCATCACGTTGACTTTAAGGTGATCCCTTTCCTTTCCCCTTGGTACCCACCCTCAAGGCACTCTCTCCTGAACCCCACCCTTTTTTCACAGCTTTCTCTCTGGGAAGCTATTCTTCTCTTTTCTCGCTGCCTTCAGTAATATTCTAGGGATACACTCTGGTCTTTTGCTGCCCCTTTTCAGGACGAATCAGGTAAATGATTTTAGGGCCCAGTGCTAAAGGAAAACATGGGGCCTCTTTCTGCAAAAACAAACAAACTTTTGCCCTGACTGGTGGTACAGTGGATAAGGTGCCAGCCTGCAAACCCAAAGGTCGCTGGTTCGATTCCCAGCCAGGGCACATAACCAGGTTGCAAGCCAGGTCTCCAGCCAGGTCTGTAGCTGGAGGCAGGTGAAAGGCAACCATACATTGATGTCGCTCTTTCTTGCTGCCTCTCTCCCCACCCTTCTCTCTAAAAATAAACAAAACCTTAAAAACAAAACAAAACACTTATTAAGCATTTCAAGGCATTAATCCCAGCACAGGGTTTGGGCTACACAGGCTGTACACCTCCTGGAGCCAGGCTGCCCTTCGGAACCATGGAGAAATGCGCTTGTGGCCCACCCGCCCAGAGCAGAACAGAACCCATAAAGATCTATGTCCCCTCTCCTCCTCAGCTTGTTGTGAGCGGGAGAGGGGCCTTCATCCCCAACTTCTCCCAGCAGGACCCTGAATTCCCCTTAAGGGGGAATGTGAAAATTTGTTACAGAGCAAAAGTAGCAACTAGACCTTAAAGGTTAAGGAAAAACAAGATTTTTAATATTAATCTAAAAAACCAAAGTGAAGTTTTGAAGAGTCCTTTCTGACCACAAAACTATGTTCTAAGTCACAGCACTGGCACAGCAGGCCCCAACTTCAAGCCAGGTGAGGACAGGGCAGTGTGTTCCCCCAGGGACCCTGTCGGTACCCACAGGCCCAGTCCAAAGGGGAGATTCCTCATCTCACCCTTAAGGAGCCTTAAGTCCTAAGGAAGAGGGGTCCCTAAGGAGCCTTAAGTCCTAAGGAAGGGGGGTCCCTAAGGAGCCTTAAGTCCTAAGGAAGGGGATACTCAGGGCTCCCTTTCCAGTATTACTTTTCTTGGCCACTGCTTTTACAAAAATCACTCAAGTCAGGAGGCACTCCTCAGAGGATAGGCTGTTGCATCACAGCCTTTGGCAGCTGGTGCAGCTGGGTCTGTTAGTAAGGAGCTGAAGAGCCATAGCAAAAATATAAAGGGCAAAAGAAAGGGCCCTCCAAAGGCAGGGAGGCCACAAGTTCTGGAGAAACTCTGAGAGAGCAGAAATGAACTCAGGAGACGAGTTGGTGAGTAAATCCCCACCTTCCTGGTGCCACAGACCACGGCTCACTCCACCTCACTTAGCATCTAATGAGTGACTCAGCAGAAAGTAGTTGAACCCCAGGAAGAGAAAAGCACAAAGTCTGACATGTCAGGTCACGTTGAGCCTGGAACCACATTATCATCCGCAATGGTTCAAAAGAGGCAATGGTTCAGAAGAGCCCCTCCTCCTCTGCATGGAGAGGAGGCCTCACTTTGCCATGGCAGGAGCAACACAGAAGACATGCAACCTGTGTGCTACCGTCAAATCAGGAGGTACGTCACATGAGCCTTCACAAGGCCATCAGCAGCAAGTCACGGGCCTGCAACACGGATGAAGTCCGAAGGAAAAGAGTGGGTTGAAAAAGATGCAGCCTTCCAGTCCCAGGTGAGATGATGTGTTTGTCGCACAGGCAGGTGTTGGAAGGGTAAGTAAAGCAAGGCCATGAGGAAAGTAGCACTCCCCGTATTTGGTCAGCACTCACCCAGCAAACAAATGAGGAAGCGTGAGAGCCATGGGCAAGGAGCCATGCGGAACCACAGGCAGACAGCAGCCCATCGGCAAGGAGAAAGAGCAGGAGCTGCTTGAGGAAGTGAAAATGAGCAAGTAGAAAATCCAAGACCTGAAGGAAAAAATTAGAAAACTAAGAGAGGCCCTACAAAATGTCCATTTGTGTTCTGAACAGGAAAGCCATGAACTCTTGTTCACAGGATGTTAAAAGAGCCCTTGCCACAGAGAATGTGGGAACAGTCAACTTGAGATCATGTTTTAGGACAAACACACCGAGGGAGAGAGCCTCTTTCAACAAACTGTGTCCCTCAAAACAGCTCTAAGAAGTCAACAGTCACAAGAAGCTTCCTGGAAGACACCCTCAGAGGCCAGAGAGTTTTTCTGGCCCACCCACCTAAACAAGGTGGAATCTTGCTCCTGGCACTAGCAAGAAGCCAACCTGTGGAGTCATCCTCTTCCAGGAGCCCAGCCTGGACAGGAAGCCCCAGCACCAGATCCTAGGGGCCATTTCGGGCCTTGCGCAGTACCTGCCTCCCAACTGGTACAGCTCAGGTCCCCCTCAATAGATGCAAGAAATCCTTTTCTTCTAAAGAGCTGGACATGATAAGCCACATACTGTTTTCATGACTTCCACATTCACGCCAACATTAAGGTGCCCAGCCCATGAGCAAGACCACCGTCCGTCCCATCAGGGACTGCTTCCCGCCAGCCCTCACCCTGTCCCATCCACCTAATGGCTCCCCGTAGGCCTACTGAGAAAATACCAGCTGTGCTCACCCCAAGAAAGAATTCCCTTTTACCAAGAGAGTATACGCAGAAAGCAATCTGAGGCTTGGAATTTTTAAAACCGTCTGACCACTATAGAGACACTGCCGACAGTTCCCACCACCAACAGTGAGCCAGACTGTAAGGTCCTCCTCGTCCCTCACCAGAAGAGTTCCTTGTCCCTCTGAAAAAGGTCCTACCTAGATCATGTCCCAGGCTCATCTGAGGTCTCTCCTGTGCTTTGCTGAAACCCTTCACTTTCGCAGGTAAGTGCAGAAGAGCCACTGTGTCAAGAAGGAACCAGCTGGGTTCCTTCCTAGGTCCAACCTAGGGCCAACCCTGCCATCATCTTCCTCAGCAGTCCTCCCTGGCTCTTCCAAGTGAGAATGATCAGACTCCATACTCCAGCACTGGCTCCATTGTCTGTATAGCAAAAGAAAGGACTCCACAGTTACGACAATCCTTGGAGCCATTTGCCTAGTTTGAAAGAAATGTATGCTTAGCATTGCCATTTGCAATTAGCTCCAAACCTGACACCCCAGCTCCGGGGCAGTATTGTGCAACCCCCAACATTCTGGTGCCACTGTTTAGACTCCACACTGACTCTGCAGAAAACCACCTCTAATACTTTAAAATGACCAACACCACTGCCATGGTGCACATGCCCTGTATACTAACAGTGACATGAGGTGCTGTCACCAACCTCACAGGGCCAGATGTGCAGGTGGCAGTACAAGTCCATATGACTGCAAGGGGGGCTCCGATGCCACACTCAATGCCATTGACATGTACCTCCCAGCACACCAGGCTTCACATGGATTCTTATCCTCAGGGTTACTGACAAGATCCCCAAATCTTATACGCACAGAGTACAGGACCAAACTCAAGGCAGAAACCCAAAAACGTTCCCTTGATCTAAGGCAATCCACACCCAGAGGCCCTCCTTGATGTACGCACAGCATTTCCAAAGCTCGCTGCCTGGCGCCAGGCATCACAGGCCCAACAGTGAGGGACTAGCTGTGCCAGTTTCCCCACAATTGAAGGGCTGCCCAGAAGCCAGCAGTGAGAGTATTCAGAACACATCCCAGCTAGATGTTAGAGTAGATACAGGAAGAGTGAAGCAAGAGGAGAGCCAAACTGAGCATGATCCATCTGTGGAGGACAACTGATCATTAAAAAAAAAAAGGAGAGAGAATCAAAGACCTTCATCATATTCAGGATGCCCCAGCATGAGGGTACTAAAAATAGGGTACTTTTAGAGCATTTCCCAAATAGTGGGGACCTCCAACGCTTCCAGTTCTTTCGTGACGGTTTCCTGCTGGGCCTTCCCCTGAGTGAAGAACTACTGGCTCTGAGGTTTGTGTTTTGGAAAAAGGAAATGTATTCACCACAAAAGAAGATTACCTCAAGGCCTTGCTCACCATAGAAAAAACCATTTTCTTTTCATTCTGGCTCAGGTTTTAATTAATAGTAAAGGACTGAGTAATTCATATTGCCTTTGACACTTGAATAATCCTTTAAGTTTGAGTTAAAAGGAATACAATGAAAACTGAGTTCCAGTCAGTCCAGCTGCCCCTCAGACTGAGGAATCATCATGTGGATGAAACAGGGCTGTGTTTGGAGTCCACAGTCTCTTGGCTTAGGAAAACCCTTGCTGTGATTTCCCTGGACCCTGCAGACAGTGCACAGAGGTAGGCGGAGGTCCCAAGTGCTCAGAAAACAATAACCACTCAGTGAGTGAGGTCTCACTTCACAGGGGACATAGCCAAGCAGTGACTCTCAACCAGAGGCACTTCTGTCCCCCTCTCTGTTCCCCAATGACACTTGACAATATCCAGAGATATTTAGCATTTTTAAGGTTAGTGACTCCCTGGGGATAGCCAGGGATGCTGCTAATCAACCTACAATACACAGACAGGGCCCCCAAGAATTACATGTCAATAGTGCTAAGGCTGAGAAAATCTGGTCAAGAGTAAAGCATTTAAAACTTTTTAAAAGACTAAAGCATTTGAAACCCCCTAGGCATCCACTCCAGTCATGACCTCTCTGATCATCGAAGTTGGTGTGCAGACTCTCCCACTGGGGAAAGGGTATTTATACACAAACACTCAGACACAAAGCTTTGCAGTTTGGGTCACAGTGGAGGGAGTCAAGCCCCACCACCACCACCACCAATACCAGGCACCCAAGGATACTGAGATCAAGTACTCTTTTTAGAGAGTATTCCAATGTTTTCCCCCTTGGACATAAAAGAAATCCCTCTTTTTAAAAAAGCCTTTAGCACATTTTGCCTTATTGAAACCTCACCACCATCCAATCAGGTTGGGACTGTTAGGATCACCATGTAACAGAGGAGACTGTGGTACAGATAACTTTCCCAAAGTGGCAGTGCGACCCAGGCACTCCGATTCCCCAGAGACTTTCCATCAGGGCCCCCTCTCCTCCAGAGCTGCCCTCCCCTCTGTGGGAGATGAAGTCAGTGGAGGTGCCTGGCCAGCCTATCACCCTGCCCTCACCAGGGCAGGGGTATTGATGTGGACACCTGGCATGGAGCGATGAACATTCCCTTCACAGGGCCCGAAATTTCAGGGAAGGGGCCCTACCTAGACCCTCCTGCTCTGGTGGGCACCTGGCTCCCAGCTCCAGACGAGAAGCTTTGCAGTCTCCATCAGCCCCTTTTTATCTCCCAACACGCTCACCTGCAACCATGACCAGCCACACCAGTAACTGATTCCAGGAGTGAGCGTGTCAGCTCCAAGGCCCACCACCTGTGCACTCAGAGGGCCCAGTAGGCCACTCTCTGGGCCCCTCTGAGGCCAGCAGCCACCCAGTATCATCTGGAAATTAATGAGTAATCGAGAGTCCTGGAGGTTTCCTTATTTTTTCCTCCATTGAAACATTCCTTGGTTCCCTTGGTCTCTCTCCGCTTTTGTTTCATTGCATGGGGCTGCTTGTGGACCAGGCAGGGACTGATACCCGGGCTCAGACACCTATGTCCTCTGTCCTCATTTCCTGGCGGTCGGTCGCCCTTTAGTCTGATCACAGGGCTCCTGCTGAAAGCCACCCAGCACTGCACCTTCGCATTCCTGGAGGCCTGTGACAATCAAGAAACTGAGTTCAAGCAAATTGTGTTCACAGGCACGTTTTTCTTAGTTTGCAGATACACATATACAAATCTAAACATTACTTCAAAAAGCCATAGATTTAACAGATGTTACCCACTTTCATATGTGCTCCAGCCCGATTTTTGCAAGTAAGTAAACATTTTAAAGCTCAGCTCCCCCTTCCCCCGCTATTCCCATCACCCAACACCCAACACCCAACACTCTGGGAAACTATCTGAGTCAACAGAACATTCCTTCTCTGGATACATTACTGAAATGGGACACTCATGGAACCAGAACCAACATGTCACACTGGCTGGTATGTTTTGACAAATTACAGACAAGGCATCCGTACTGCTCACTTCCGACCCTATCTGGGCTCATCTCTTAAAGGGCCCCAGCTCCTTTCCTTGACTGGATATCTTATCCTACCAGCCATGCATGGGTGGCTCTGAGGAAGGAGATGGGAAGTGCCCAGCTTAGGACCAGTCCTCACAGCGGAAGGAGGTTTATTTCTGTGACTCCAGTCCACTAAGAGCAGTGTGTGAGGTGCAAAGCGTGATTATCTGGGGCATTCTTTGCACGTTAGAATAGGTTGAAAGGGATGAACCCTTTGTTTGGTAGAAGAGAAGCAGGGAAGCAGGCCCAGAGAGCATTGACTGACATGAGTCACTGACTGACTGTGTCTCAAGATCACAGTCAGTCAGTGGTGAGGTAAGGACTGACCAGATCTGCACTCTTGGCCACGGTTCATTTGCAAGCTGGTGGCATCATCAGAACCTTCTTACCCCACACCCCTAAGAGAGCAGGCTGTGAAGATTAGTCTCCCCACCTCACCCACCCCATCCTCTGCCCAGAGAAGAACCAGCCAGCTGTCCTAGGCTGCGAGTTGCTGCATTTCCACTTGTGGGCATCCTGCCACTGGAGTCAGAATCTCTGATCTAGAGAGAGTGGATTAAGGTACCAGAGGTCGGAATCTAGGTGGAGCCAGAGAGCCCCCTGCTGTCCAATTACTTAAGCAACTCAAACCTTAAGTTTGCCTCAGATTTCTTGTGGTCCCTGCCCAGAAAAGCTGAGGACTGAGTTCAGAGCATACATACCCTGGGGGTTTTCTCCTTTTGCTCTAGACTACTCCTGGGGAATCCCCAGGACCCCTGTGGGTGGGAAAATCATGCCCATCATGTGTAAGACATTTTCTCTTTTGCTGGATTCCTGAATGTGTCCACTCAGCACTGCTCATTGATGACTTCCTGTGGGCCAGCCACTGGGTCTGGTACTTTAGGACTGGAAATGACAAGATACTGCTCTAGCCCCAAAGGAGTTTCCTGACTGAGGCAACTACCCGGAAGCCTAGTGAGGCAGATCTGACAGAGGTGAGTGCAGTGGGCCGGGTGGGGACCCCAGTGCCAAGGAAATGGATCAGCGGGGCTCTAACAGCAGACCTGGTGAGCTATGGAGAGGAAACAGCTCCACAGATGTGAGGAGAAAGGAAAGGTATTTCTGGGGGTAGGGAATAGGCACAGCCAACGGCCCCTCTTCACTTGTCCCTTGTCCCAGCTGCTTTCTCTTCTTCCCTCACTCCTTCTTGCCTAACTCATCATGGGTCACAGTGGCTGTCTACTTGAAAATCCACACACCTCTCCAAGCTTCCGTCAATGGCCAGGTCCAAGTCTGGTATGGTTCCTGTGACTCTCCCAGCCCTCACACCTTGACCCTGCCAATGAACACCTGGTTTCCTGAATCCTGCACAAGCCTGTCTACAGCCTGAGCACTTGAGAATTCAATAGTGGGAAATATTTCTTATGTAATATTCAGCAAAGTCTAAATGATCCCCTGCTCCTAAGAAAGAGAAGTCACCCTGAGCAAGAAGAAAACAAAGGTGCAAAAGAGTCAGGCTGAGAGGGGTTCCAAGGAAGGGGCAAGTTCACTCTGGGCTGTTATAGCCAAGAGAAGGTGGGGCAGAAGGGCTATGAACCCCTGGGCTATGGCACCAGGGTATGAACCCCATGGGCATGGTGCTGGGGTTTGCATGCATGCAATGAGAGGGGAGGTTAAGGGCACAGATTGGAGGAGGAAGGCTCAGGATGATTGATTCTGTGGGACAGTGCACCAGCGACTGTTTCCCAATAGAGAGTTGGGAGCCAATCAAAGTTGGAAGCAGGAAAGGGACATCATAAGATGCGTGTTTATCAAGATTCCCAGGACAAAGATTGCCCCCACAATCTCTGCACCGGCTGGATCAACCTGCATGCCAGCCAGCGAGGGTGGCGCAGGCCCTGCACCAGGCTCCTGTGTGGCACCCTGGGTTCAGCCCCAGGAGCCTCTGTGCTGGAGGGCTGCTGCTCCTCAGTTCTTCTGATCAGAGCCCTGGTGAGTGGGGATAAAGGCAGCTGGGGCTCCAGCTGGGATGGGGTAGATCACCCAGGCTGGGTGATCTTTACCCTGAACTTGCCACTGAACCATAAGTCACCTTTAAAAACCCCTTCCTTCTCAGCTTCCAAGGCTTTCTGATGGCCACCCTAGACCCTCCAAGTCAACAAAGGGACCTTTTACATTTATCATAGGGTTTGAACTATGGGCTTTTGTGTAAGGCATTGCTAGAAACTGAAACACGGTTTCAAGCAGGCCCTGGACTATGCCCTGAGCACACATGCAGCCCTGACTGGCCCTAAAACTGGGACCCAGGCGCCTGCCTCTGGCTCCGCCAGCTGAGCCAAGCCTCCCTGCTTTCCTGGATCCTTCCTGTCCCCAGGCCAACCTGGAATTATTCAGCTCCCAGGACTCTGGGACTGAGGCCATTAAGGAAATATTTTCAGCGCAAAGGCAGCGAGAAGTCCGCTCCTGGCAGAATGGGTCCTGCGGGCGCAGGGAAGCCGGTTCAACCAGGGCAGCAGCATCCTTTTCTTTCTTTTTCTGATCAGCCAGAGTTGAAATGTGCAGGCACAGGATGGCCACCAGGGGACAGCAGAAGACAAACGCTTGAACTGCAAACAGCGCATTGTCTAAATTTTCTGTCCGCCAGGTACAGGGTTCTCAATCTTGCATTTTGGATTCGCCCAAGGAGGTTTAAACAGCACTGATGCCAGATTCCTAACTCCATAGGTTAATTAAATTGGTCTGAGGTGCAACCCTAGCATCACACTTTTTAGTGTCCCCAGAGGAAGTTTCATTTTTAAGATGGAGAAAGCGGTGGAGAAAGAGCAACCTCTTAGGCCATTCTACTTTTCAGCAAGGGCAGAGAGCCACTGGGCTAGACCTCTGTAATGCAAACCACCCTCACCATCAACACCTGGAGCTTGTTAAAAATGCAAAATCTCAGGGCCCACCCAAACCTATTGACTCACAATCTTCATTTTTAATAAGATCTCCAGAGAATTCAAGCAGATTAGAGTTTGAGGCATGCTCGTCCTAGTACCCAGAAGGGCCCTTGAAGACTGAGGGGTAGGGGGGTTCTAGTCCAAAACCATTATCTACATTTTATGGGTGCAGCAATTGAAGCCCAGAGGGAAGAATCTACATGCTCAAGGTCATTAGCCCTGCATTGGATGGGGCGGCACAACCTCAGGACCCTGATCCCAGTCCACAGCACCCTGATCCTCCAGCCCAGAGTGGGGCCTGGACACCAGATGGCAATAAATGGTGGCAGAAGTTTGATGGGCTTTGGAACTTCCCATAGCTCTCAGCAAGTGGACGGTGGCAATTCAATAAATGACCAAGATACCATCCCTGGCTCAAGATGCATCTATCCTCAGCTATCACTCAGGACATATACATGATATGAGCCAACTACAATCTCTCACCTTGAGTCAGGCCATGGGATGGATGGTCTCTAAGTCTAGGAAAACAGAAAAGGGAGAAAGATCAGAGACCTGAAAAGATCTACAAGCTGAGCTCGTTAAGGGAGAGGGTTAGATTTCAGTGGCTGGTAGAGGGAGGGGCAGTATTTCCAGGCAAAAGACAATTTGAATGAAGGATATTAATAGGGCAGGAAAAGGATGAGTGACCAGAGAACCAGGTGAAGTGTCTCCAGCAGTGAGAAATAGAGGTGGGTTAGGATGGCAGCTCAGAGCACAGGAAAGGCCCTGAAAGCAGACAGAGGACTTCAGGTTAGAGCTGATTCAGTCCCTGGGCTGAAGGCTACAGGAAGCCATGGAAGGTGCTTGAGCCAAGGAAAGAGAGCTGGCTTTGGGGTGTACCCACCTTGTGGGGTGTACTGAACACAGCACAATAGAGACTAGGGCTACAGGAACCCTCACTCTGGGAGCTTTTGTGAGCACATGGCTCAAGGTTTGTGTGTCTCAAAGTTACCGGTATTTGGCAGAGCCTTGGCCCTTGGAAGGCATTCTGCAGATGACTGTCTTCAATGGGAGGCCAGCCTTTAACCCGAGGGCCATTTAATACTCAGGGTCTGGATGAGAACAGAAATCGTAAGTCATGTTCTTACGACCTTGAGCTTGTTACATCATGGAGTGAGGATGACAACAGAAACTCCCAGCCCTGGCTGGTGTGCCTCAATGGACAGGTGCTGGCCTGTGAACCCAAAAGTCGTTGGTTTGATTCCCAGTTAGGGCACATAACCAGGTTGCAAGCCAGGTCTGTAGCTGGAGGCAGGCGAAAGGCAACCCTACATTGATGTTTCTCTCCCTTTCTTCCTCCCTCCCTGCCTTTCTCTCTCTCAAAATAAATACAAATGTTCAAAAAAAAAAAAAAAAAAGAAACTCCCTCATAAGGTCCCAGTGAGAGCTGTCTGTGACAACACACAATGTGTACCTGGCATCTTGCTGGCGCCAGTAACATGATGATGTCATCTCACTTAAAACCTGCTCTTCTTGGGGCCTCAGTGATCTGCATACCCCAGATCCTCTGCTGGCCCCTTGAGTTGCTCCTGCAAGCTTTACTTGCCTGTAATTAATGGTAACATTTGTTGCGTACATAGTAAAGCAGCTTATGAGCTCATTTAATCCTATAATAATGATTTTAGGTGGGCTTTTTTCATACCCTGATTTAAAGGTGAAGAAACTCAAGGACAGAGCTCCCTCATGCACACTGTAGGGGTTTAAATCGGGTTATGGGATTAAGTTCCCTTCTCCTAACCATGCTTTCATCAGGCCTCCAAGGTGAGGCTGCCCAGGAACTCCTCTGTGACCCTCCAGCCACACTTTCTCCCTCATAACCCCTCCTCTGACTGTTCTGGGGCCAATCTCTAATCTTTGTTCTGAGCCTCCCCTTATTCTTCGATCAGCAGACCCACATTTCCAAAGGCTAGTGGGGTATATCTACATGGATGTCTTTCCCTGAAACATGACCAGCCCCAATTTTCCACCTCCTTCCTCTAGCCTGAGCCTTGGGTAGCTCCTCATTTTTACCTCCATTACAGCACTAAGTTTATTCTATCCAGAAGTCTAGATCAGCATGGCCAAGTTGGCCTCTTGCCCCTGACCATGGGATCCTGGCAAGTAAGAATCTCTCCTCAGGGGGCTTCTCACACAGCGAATTCAGGACTTACCTAGCTCTCAGACCAGTGTCCCCTGCCGGCAACCCTATTTGGCTTCCAGTACTATTGTTCATCTGATCCTCTCAGCTCTGAAACTTGGCCCTTGACCCTCATTTCCTCAACGATCCTCTGCCCAGAACTGCCCCCCCAACTGCCTCTTAGATTGTTCACTTTCCCCACATTCCAACAGACCAACTGCTCTCAGCCCCTGATGTCTTGGAAGAGTACCAGCCAGTAATTTGGTAGACTGTCCCTCAGTGTGGTTTTATCTACTATTTCCTCATAAATAAATCTAGATAATGCACTAGGGGGCAAGAATAGCATGGAAATGATGTTCTGTCCTCAGTACATCATATCAACATGTATCATCGTGGCAGGTTTTAACTTTGTTGACTTAGAAAAGGTGGTATCTGGCAGGTCTTTCCACAGAAGAATTAGGTTTTCCCCTTGATAATCCTGAGCTGTCATTATTATGACTGTGCTGTTTACCAAGTGGCGATTACCTCGCTTGTCAATATATAGATATATGCAGATAAACTATATACATAATATAAACACATTTATGTACAGCCAATTCTATCAGAATGGACTCATATTTTATTCTATGAGTTATAATCAATTACCATTAATATTTAATTTTTTTGCCAAAAGGATCCCAGGTATGGCCATTGGGACCACTTTCAAGTTTCCTCCTGTGTTCCCTCACCATTTGTGAGCCCTTCTGTCTCTAACCTCTTGGCACCACAGCAACCAGGAGTGCATCCCAACGATCCAGCATGCCAGGATCAACCCGAGCCTTCCTTCACCCTCGGGAAACCTGAATCTTCCGTAATGTATTAACAACGTACTTGCTCCTACACTACAGTACAATAGAGACTTTCAAAAATGCTAAACCCGTTCTCTGTGAAAAACTAACTCAAGTACAAAATCTATGTGCAAATTTTTTTTTTGGTTTCCACCTTCACATTATCTGATAGAAATATTGTTTTCACTAGTTACATGGCTGAGTTATTTTCTCTACCCCCTCTCAGTGTGGTTATATTATTTATTTGACATTTAGTGAGGTTCATGGGTTACTTTTATATTCCATTTCAGATTACCCTCACATTCCGGTTGGTTTCAATTATTTATTTTAGGGGTAGGCAAAACATGGCTATGTTTTGAAATGTCAGAATACGAAAAGGTGCACAAAGAGAGGTATCACCCCATCTTCTCCATTCTACCTCATTCCTACTCACCCATTTTCTCACCTTGGTGACTAATTTCATGGTTTCCAGTTTATCCCTTCCATATTTCTTTTTGTACAAGTGAGCAGAGACATGTATATTTTCCTAATCCTTCCTTATTTGTGTGTACACTAGATTGCCTGCCCTTTGAGTTTTTCACTTAAGTTTAACCCTTAACTGAAATTTACCCCATATTCATAGAAAACTTTCTTATTTTTTAAAAAAAGATTTTATTCATTATTTTTAGAGAGAGGAGAAGGGAGAAAGGAAGAAAGGGAGAGAAACATCAATGTACGGCTGCCTTTCATGTGCCTCCAGCTGAGAACCTGGCTGGAGACCTGGCCTGCAAACTAGGCATGTGCCCTGACTGGGGATCAAAATGGCAACCCTTGGGTTCATGGGCCAATGCTCAATCCACTGAGCCACACCAGCCAGGGCAAAAACTTCCTTATTCTTTATCACAATGGGCGCCACACACTGCATGATGGTGGATTTCATGACTCTGCCCCTCCCTGGGGGAGTTCTCCTTTTTTACTTAGGATCCTTTAGATAAAGCCATGACATCATGTCTGAGCTAAATGTGCTGAAAGAAAGAAGATGCAAAAAAAAATTCCTGGGTAAGGAGAGAAGGCAGGGTTCCCCCCAAACACACACACACACATATTCCCTGTCTTCTCTGTCCCTCAGCCCCTCACTCCCTGCCCACCATAGTCCTGGGGCATCTATGACAACTGACAATAGTGTCTCCATGGGTTGTGCCTGCCTCTACTCACCCGTCCCCACCTCCCCACCCCAATCTGGGCCATGTCTCCCACAGGAGACATTCACCCAACCTCACATACCCAACCCCAACAATGAACCCTAGATCTGCAAGTCCTATGTAGGTCTGTCTACAATCTGCACATGTCAGAAATCAATAAGCTAAAACTAGTTCTTGTGTACCTGCTGCAGAGAATCCAGAAAATTGAAAGCCATCTCAAGGGGAGAGTACAGGAGCAAAGAAGTGACAGAGAAACATTCTCTGCCAGTTCTGAGCCACTGTGCAAGGGAAGGAGGGGCCTGATCTATGGTTACCATGAATCAGATTAGAACGAGGGAGTAGGTGGGAAGAAGGCAGGAAGGCACTGGATGGGTCTGCAGGACAGTGCACAGCTGGTTTCATCTGGATGGTGGGCTGAAGGTCAGGATGATGGTTGCCGGCCCTGAGGAATATTTCTCCAAAGGCTACCAGGAACTACTCAAGATTAGGAGCAAGGACACCTTGAAAAGTGTATTTAGGGAGATTCCTGGCACAAACAGTCCATCCCATTGCAGCTCTGCAAGGTGGAAGGGGTGGACGGAGCTCAAGCTGCACAGTTCTGCACCTGAGAGCCCCTCCCTGGGGGACGCGCCTGTCCTGCGGTCAGCAGTCTGGACAGGAGATGGCAGCAGAGGGTGGAGGGTGCCGGAGCGGCGGAAGGGTCCAGAACCTTCCCTGACCCATCCTTCACATCACTGAATCACAAAGCGATCAATCAATCAAAGACTGAGAATCTCAAACCACAGGATGCACTGCAGTCGCTAAGCACCCAGCAAACCAGAGAGGGAGAGGGAGTCAGTGTGGGCAGCGGCGCCCACACCGGAGGGAGAGGTAACCTGAGACCAGTTTCCAGGGGGCGCACCAAGACCCGGGTGTGCGAGGTAAGAGGTAGGGGAGGCTAGGGCGCTCGTCCTACCAGTATGAAAATACATCCTTACTCCGGCGAAAAGAACTCCACAGGAGCTGAGGGGATGAATACACCAGCAAGTCCAAGAGGTCCTCTTACCCCTTACGAACTTTGAGGGGGTGCGGTGACATTCCTTGGCAGCCATTCCTTCGCGGCAGCCGCAGCGGAACCTTCCCTGAGAGGGTTACTCGCTCTGCCCACCCATCCTGCCTCCGCTCCTCGCACGGTCTTTGCTGACAACAATCACACGCAAAACCCTGCTCCGAGGGCTCGGTGCTGCTCTCTGCCCTTCCAAAAGGGATGCCCATAGATGCAATAAGGAAGCAACATTGTTTGAGAGAGAAGAGAAAAACCCAAAAACACAGGTTTAATAAACAAACAACCTGACAAAAAGCAAGGTCACCGTAGTTTCTGCCCTCTGGTTTCCTGCCGAATTCATACACCCGCGAGTCTTCTGGAATGTTCTCTCCCTCCTCCTACCCCACCCCTGCCTGAGACTCTGCCCCAGGCCGCAGGTTCACTCCCCCGCCTGCCCGCAGCGCCGCTCTCCTCGTTCCGGCCTCCCGGGGCCCCACTCACCTGGCCCAGGGGTGCCCCCACACGCCCACCGTGGCGTCCCCCGTCAGCCCCAACGCCTGCTGTCTGTCAGCGACGAGGCCCACCTCGTGTCCCGGCCGCTCAAGCGACCCTGGGTCTCCGTAGGGGCTGACAACCTCAGCTAGGCGGCCGCTCGCCGCGCCGACGCCAAGCATGTTCGCCGCCTGCCGGGGCCTCGCGTTTGCCCGTCCGCTTCCGCGGTTCACCCTTCCCACCTCGGGGGCCCAGGGTGGCTGGCCGCTCCGTGCCCACCTCCTCAGGGGGTTCCCGCCGCGGCTCGGGTCCCGGTCTGCACTCCCCCTCCCCGAAGAGCGACCCTGGCCTTTTCTCGCGTGCCCTTCAAACATCCCCATGGGTCAGCGGGGTCTGCGGACTAAGGACCCGCGGGAAGCCGGGAAGCCGCGGGGCATTTTCTCTACAACAAATAAGCGCGAGGCTGCACCTGGCGGCCCTCGTGGCGCAGAGGGCCCCTTCCTCACTCGCAGAACCTGAAGGTTCTTGAGTTCGAGCCTCAAGGGAGAGGGCGAATCTTTCCCTGTGACTGGCCAGGCAATTGAAGAAGAAACTGAGTAAATTCGTAGGTGGGCCCACACATGTGTTTGACTCAACCACTTAACAAAAGAAATGAAAGTTACAGCTGCGGGGAATGGACTTATCGAGGTAGGGTGGTTCAAATCTCTTTTGCCATAAGCATAAAAATCAATCGCCTAGAGCACTTCTTCTTTTTGAGCGCTTCTGATTTCCTTTTCCCCCAACTTGCTGGGGACAAGGTTGTGCCCCCAGGTTCTTTTTCAGCTGTCTCCAGGGACCTCGTCCTCACTCTGTTCTAGATCCCGCTTTAAAAAAAACAGGAGGACTTGGCCAGTTGGTGCCGGTCCCCTACGTGGTCCAGGAGAGCGAGGTGCGGCCTTACACTCTGCCCAGGGAATGACCAAGTTGGAAGCATAGCTTTGGCTAAACTCCCCCGACTTTTTTTTGTTTGTTTTTTTTGTAGTAAGATTTTATTTGAGCCAAACCCATACCAGATGCTCTAGGGCAAGATTTCGAATGTTCCCTGAATCCTTCAATTTTTGATTATTCAGTTCACAATAGCTCTCACTTTCTTTGTGATTGTCTCTATTAGTTCTTTTTTTAAAGTCATCTTTTAAAAATTATTTATTATTTTTGGAGGAAGGGGAGGAGAGAGAGGGAGAGAGATATCAATGTATGGTTGCCTTTCACCTGCCTCCAGCTACAGAGCTATCTGGAGACCTGGCTTGCAACCTGGTTATGTGCCCTGGCTGGGAATTGAACCAGCGACCTTTGGGTTTGCAGGCCAGCGCCTTAACCACTGTGCCATTAGCCAGGGCTTAATTCTTAATTTCAAAACTAGGAACATCTCTAGCTTTCATTTTATTATTCATTTGTCTTAATTGCATTGCAGTTATAAAATACACACTGTAAATTAAATCCTCTGAAATTTATGACTCAGTTTATGTTCAAGTTTTATAAATGTCTTGTGTATGTGAAAAAAATGTATTCTGTAGTGGTTGTATGACTTGTTTTTAAGTTTTCTAATTGTTATTCAACTCCTCTAATTTTTTGTCTAATTTTGTCAATTTTTTCTTTATAAATTTTGAAGCATTAATAAATGCATAAAGCATAATGGAATTTTTGTATCTTCCTGGTGAATTCAACATTTATGAAGTGCTTACCTTTATCTCAGACATTGATCTTTGTTTTAGGGTGTATGTGATCTAAAATTAATGTCAGCTTGCTTTGATTAGTGTGTAATAGCTTCTATTTTCATATTTGTTATCCGTATATTTTAAATAAGCACATTTGAGAATCTTCAAAATCTAATCATATAATATCAGCAGATTAATAGGAATATTTCCTCTATTCACTATACTCATATATTTAAATTTAAATCTACCACTCTAATAAGCTTTTATTATTTGTTCTGCATGTTTTTCATTGTTTTCTTCTCTTCCTTTGGATTAACATTATATAACTTTATATATATTAATACCCAATAAAATTATATAGCATTAATATAATAAATTTCTATTATAAATATAATTATTCTATTGTTCTATATTTTCCTCTATTAGATTAGAAGCTGTACTCTTAATATTCTTTAGTAATTAACCTAGCAATTACAATGCTACTCCTTGACTTACTAATATTAATTAGGTTTTTTAGCTTTTCAGGAAAAAACTAAAAATTTTTACTTCATCTCAATTCTTAATTATCACTCTCTCAATTTATGTGTTTTTAGTTCTCTTTGTCATATACCTAGGAGTGAAATTGCTAGATCATATGGAAACTTGATGTTTAGCATTTTAAAGACCTACCAAACTTTGAAGTGGCTGCACCATTTTACAGTCCCACTAATAACATATGGAGATTCCAATTTTTTTACACCCTCACCAACACTCATTATTGTCTGTCTTTTTTATTCTAGCCATCCTAGCACATGTGAAGTAGTATCTCACCATGTGTTTGATCTGCATTTCCCCAGTAGCATTGAGCATCCTTTCATGTACTTACAGCCAACTGTATATCTCATTTGAAGAAAGGTCTATTCAAATCTCTTTCTCTATTAACACTTGGTTTGGCTCTAGCTGGTGTGGCTCAGTGGATTGAATGCCAACCTGCAAACTAAATGGTCACAGGTTCGATTCCTAGTCAGAGCACATACCTGGGGGCCAGGTTTCCAGTTAGGGGAAACCACACATTGATATTTATCTCCCTCTTTTTCTCCCTCTCTTCCTCTCACTCTAAAAATAAATAAAATCTTAAAAAAAACAAAAACAAAAAAAAAAACAACATTCCAGGCCATTCTGGTTTTTGCTCCTCTATTTTATTAATTATAAAGTTAAGTTTCCCCACCAAAAACCCAGCAATCAGTGGTATAAAATAATAAAATGAAATATCCCTATGCTGTACAATAAAAAACTGGGAGTACGGGCTAGGGTACTCTAGGGGGTCAGGGGAACACATATGAGCTGCCATTAAGGATAAGGTAGAGGTGTAGGTAGCGTTGGAAGTTGTTCAGCACCCAAGGGCATGTTCTCAGCATACCAGCCTTCTTTGGGTCTTCATCAGCAGGACTATGGCATGCAACCTTCAGTACAAGAGCTGGTAGACTGTGGCACAGTTCCTGGAACCCGTGACTAGATACTGGTTGTCTGAAGACACATCACAGCATACGATGTCTGTAGACTCCTCTTCCTAGAGGAAAAGAGAGGCCTCAACAGGAACTACATGCAGGCGCCCTGCCTGGTCAAGAGGTGAAGACTTCATTTAGGTCTCTTTCAAGGCTCAGCATTGACCTGAGACTCAGTTTGGAAACGGCCAAACATCAGGGCTTAAGGTGGAGCCCCTGAGTTTATAGGAGCTTAAGTCCTCATTCCCCCAATCAACTAAATGGCCTTGGACACCATCTCAGAAGTACTTTCCTGCACTATCTCTGGGACCTGACCAACTGGGATCTGGCGCTACAACTCCAAGTGCTTGGGTTTTCATATCCCTCCCTCTGGTACCTGAAACAACCTCTGCAGAGAAGGTGCAGCTAAGCAGTGGATTGACTCGCCCAGTGTGGTCACAAAATAGCTCCCTGTGAAGGAAAGACCGGTGAAAGGGCTGGATACTGCATTCCAGGTCCAGCTCTGATCCCTACTGAACTATGAAGAAGATTTATCTGCCTTAGTTTCCCCAAATATAAAAATCAGAGACACAACCTGAACCATCCCCTTACCAGCCCCACCCCCCAGCCATACACAGGATCATAGTGAGCATCACTGAACAAAAGGACACTCAGCTGGGGCTTCATGCCTCCTCTGTCTGTCTGTATCTTCAGGGTGTCATTCTAGGGAGGAAGCTACCATGTCAGAGAGTCAGAAAAGGTTAGGAGATGAGCAGAGAGAAGGCAGGAAAGACAGCCAGGCCTCAGTGGAAAGTGGGTGGTGGTGGTGGTGGTGATGGTTAACAGAGAGATGAAAGCACTGGAAAGGTGAACACGTGGACCTTGGCTTGGCTGGTGTCAGGGCTGGGGAGGGAGGAATTAAGAGTCTGAAATAAGGCTGGGCCCAGACGCTACAAGTAAGTATACACCCTGTAATGTGACAGGTCACCCAGAGGTATCACCTGGTTTCTCACTTACCAGAGGAAGCAAACTTTAGGCTGTGGTGGTGGATATATTTATTCATGGAGGCCTTAAACCTCTCCTTCCGGTGTGAGTGCAGGATTATGATATCACTTGTTCTCAGGCCCACTAACACCCATTCCTCACTGGGGTCGTGGTTAATGCTGAGGATCTGTCAGGGAGAAGGTCTGGAGTCAATGCTTGAAGCTGTCAAGCCCCATCCTTACTGCCCACCTCAAACTCAAGCCCACTCCTGCAGGAACCCACAGCTCCCGGGTACGGGGGCCCACACTCAGCCCAGTGGTAGCTGACCTCATGGTGTAGATTGAGTTGCTGCAGCTTCTGGCAACTCCTCAGGTCCCAGGAATACAGTTTGGTGTCTTCACCTCCCGTCCAGAACTTATTGCCCGTGAGGTCCACACATCGGGACCCATATTCAGGGACTTCTTGCTTCCTAGTGGAAAACAACTCAAGAGGTTTGTATATTGGTTGGACCCCTAGAAGTTTTGGCCCCAAAAAGACCCTACAAGGACCCAAGTTATGTTCTCCACACTGACTCACCTAGTCTTATGACACAGAAGAGAAAGAGAGGACCAGGAAAAAGACATGCTTTCCCAAGCGCCTCACCATCAGACCCTCCCCCAGGTCATACCTGATTAAGATTTGGTTCTGCAAATCCCAAATCTCAACAAATCCTTTGAAACAAGCCAAGCAGATCTGGGCATTAGAGGAGAGGGCCAGAGAGTAGCATATGGGTCCTGTAGAGGCCAGCTGTGCCCGAATTCGAGGTGTGGGCGCCAGATCCCAAAGAGTCAGGCTCCGGGATATACCCCCAGTGATCAGGCTCTGCTCATCCGGGAACAGCTTGCAGGTGAGGACACAGTTCTGATGGTCCTGTAGGGACAGCTGACATTCTCTTATCACCTCCTCCAAGCATAGGCTCCAAGTCTCTTGATAGGACACTGTCTGGGTTCCCCCAAGCCCTCTAGAATACCCCTCACCTGAAAGTTCAGCTGAGCCTGAGGGGCCTCGTTCCAGGAATGCAGAGCACTCTTATCCCACACCTTCATGTAGCCATGGCCACACGTGTATACGTGGTGAGTTGAGCTGCTGATGGCAATGGCACAGACCCGCTTGCCATGGCGGAGGCTGCCAACCTTCCAGGGTGCACACGGGACCCTTGGCCTGACAACCACTTCATCGGCAATGGGAGGCTGGGGAGGAGAAGGCGGGTGGCCATGACCAGGTCATAGCCCTGTGCTACCATCCTACACAAGAGTCTGCCTGTACCTGTCCTCCGACTCCACTCCTAACTATTCATTCAACAGCTCCTCTCTCACCCCTAGGCTGAACTGTGTCCTCATTTGGGGACCCCAGACCACCACACCTGCACCAGCCCATGTTTCCCTCCTTGATAAATGGGGCTGTGTTCCTGAGACTATCCTGAGCAACAGCAGTGAGTACAGAGCGTGGCTCAGAGTCCCTTCAGACAGGCCTAGAGGTGGTGACTTAGTGAGTGGAAGGCCCTATATATTGGTGGTGGGACAAGGGGAGCAGCCTAGTTCAAAAGCAGCAGGGAGCCACAGGACACCCGTCGCCTATGGGAGAGAGGATGAGTGTGGACACAGTGCGCACCCTGACCTTCTTCCTACTAGTTTCTTGTTTGGGATGGAGGGCAGGGGTAGAGAAGGGGAAGATCCAAGCTTTCTCTTTCTTTCTTTCTTTTTTTTCCTAAGAAGGCACTTACAATTGCTCTGAGGAGTGATCGGACTTCTTCACTGGGAGGAGTCAAAGGATGAGGCTGGCCTGTGGGGAAACATTACCAGCCCCCTACTCAGAGAGAGCTTCTGGCAACCTGTTTTCCTGACACAGGGCCTCGTTCCTGGTCCCCATCTGAGGACTTTGAGTTATCACCCTCCCTACCCATGATGTCCTGGTGGGACTTACCAAATTCGAATCCTGGTAGGCAGCTATGATAAACAGAGAGGAGAGAGGGAGGAAACAGAGCATGAAATGGAGAACTCCAAGCTAGGATTCCTCCCATCCTACATTAGGTCAACTCCCTACCCCAGTCTGTGCAAGGGAGACCTACCTGGAGCCAAACTCTGCTTCTTCTGTTGGCTCCCCCTCAGACAACCAACTGGCCTGGAGTTCAGACTTATCTAGGGCCCTCCGGGACCACTGCTGTGGGGTCAGAGAGCTCGTCTCCTGATAAACTGGGCTGTACTGTGCTAGGGAAGTTGAGGACCGCTGGGGTGTACCACACACCCCATCCAGTTGGGACGGTGTTTGATGCCCATGCTGGGTGGAAATGCCAGAGCTTTCTGGCCTATACCACCTATCCTCTGGTTCATCATAAATTCTGAGGATAGCGAATGAGTTTTCGTCCTCCTCTCTGCTCATGTTCTTAGATTGATGAAGTGCTTAAGCCACCTGATTATAGGGCTTGAAAAGTGGGTCCGTCAAACAGATGCTGGGCTCCCAATTCTTCCTGATTCCCTGTGGGAAGAGAGAAAACAGATGCACTGTTTGGGGTCCATTTTAGAAGGGTCAGAGAACACCTCTCATGGTGAGAGGATTCTAAACACTGGCTGTTGACTACATTTCTATATAAAACATTGGCAGCAATAGTGAAAAGTTTCACACAGATATTCTGAGATATTGCCAGGCATTATGTTTTTCCTATTAGACACACAGACTACATTCCTGGTCCTATAAAATCAAACTCACTCTTTAATTTGGCGGTCAATCTGTCAAATGAAGTCTCATTCCCAGTGTAAATAAGACAGAAGGCAACAGAAAACTCCACTCATATCACAGGGCCTCTCGCCCTCTGGCGGGGACAGCATGGAAGAACCCTGAAGAAGTCATGCAAACTTGATGTTCCATTTGGATGGGACAAGGCTGCACAGTGATGAGGAGGGTGGCTGGTGGTGGTAATCTTTCCTACCCTACGGGAGAATTCCGAGAACTGAATGCAATCATGCATGTAAATACTCAGAACACATGCAATAAATGGCAGAGATTGTGTTTATTTGCAGATTGTGCCAGGGATCATAGCTTGGAGGATTAAGACAAACCAAATGCTCTCATTCAGGCCAGTCCCAGGAAGTCCTGGGGAGGCCCAGTGTTCCATTAACAGGGAATATTAGAAGCCCTTAGGACAAAATGATGGTGGGGCTAAAGAGGCCATCTTCCAATTGGAACCAATGCCTGGTATACCAGGGTCAATCGTTGGCTCTCAGACACCACCTCTCCCCGGATACTCCATCAGGTACCCCAGAGAAGCCAGGATGCCTGCCCTTAAGGAACTAAGGGCAAGGGGCACTTGTATTGCATTCTCCATGACTCTTGACATCTTTGAGCTCTCTCTTTATGTTTGATCATCAACCAAATGCTTCTCATAGTTGAGCCCATTTTACTCTCACAATTGTGTGGGTCATGCTTTACAGATTTTTAAAACTGAACACAGAGCAGGTAAGTAAATAGCTACACAGCACAGAAAAGAGGTTCAAACACTGCCCTATCTAGCTCTAAATAGTCTCCTTCCCCACCTTCTTGCCAGAGGAAAGACAGCGACATCCACCATAATTATTAGTGTAGTTTTCTTTGAACCTAGCATTTCCACTTTAAGGACTGTATCCTAAAGGTGTACTTGAATGTATGCAAGAAAATATATGTACAAACTGAAGCATTATAGCATTGGTGATGATAGCAGATGATTGGACAAATCCCAAAGAGACTGGTATAGTATTTGCATAAAGTGGAATACTACACAACTGGGAAAAACAAGGACACTAATGCATGGATATGGCAATTTCCAAGGAGTATTAGGGGGGGAAGGGATGGAAAATATGCTGCTTTTGTGTAAAAAGGTGAAAATGAGAACCTTTCTCTGCATATGTTTCCATGCATATATTAGGAAGAGTGGTTGCCCTTGGGGATGGAAATTGGCAAACAGGAAAGAAAAATGGGAGGAAGCCTTGTTGCTATGTAACTTGGGATAGTTTTTGCATATTTGTGGCCATTTGAACCTAAATTTAAAACTGCTGGGACTTGAGTCTTTTTCTCAACCAAGGTCTTTTTCCTCATTTCCCCCCAATAATAATTTGGGGCCCTTATGATTCCTAGTTACTTGTTCAAATAATTTAACAAATTCATCCTGATGCATATTGGACTCCTTTAAATGGAACACCAGGGCTGGGTAGAAGCACAGAGCACACGTGTTCCAGGCCCAGTGTGATGAGGAGCCAGCTGCCCAGGCTCCCACTTGGGGGTTTGGTAAAGCTTAAAGGTAGTAAGGCCATTTAACCAGGATTTCACTATAAGAATAAGAAAAGGCTTTCTAGAAAGAGCAGAAGGAAGAGTCGATGGCTCACATTCCTCCTCTACTCTATCCTCAGTTGGGAATACAGAGACCTCTCTCCCTTACCAGGCATATTCCTCTTTCCCAAACTTCAAGACAAAATGTTAGAGCTGGGAGTCAACCCTGCCAACAAGATAAGCACTCACTAATCCTCAGGGCAAGAAACTCACCTCTGATAACCGAAGGTCAAACCCTGGAGATGGGAAGCATGCAAAGCTGGGATCTAGCTTGGAGCTCACTCCTCCTCCCCTAGATCTGGACCCTCCCTTCCACACCCAAGCACTGTTCCTGCCCCTGCAGTGCCGAAGTTGTTAAACTCGAGCTTAACTGTAATCAAGTCTTGGATTAGAACCTGGGTCAAGTGTCTGGCCCATGAATGGCTCATCTGCCAGGCATGGCCACAACCACAGCCAGCCACAACCAACCACAGAGCCACAGCTGGGCTGCCATTTCTGATTAACCCCTGTGACCTTGGATGAGGGGCAGGTGGAGATCTGCCTAGGAGGAGAGATGGATTGGGAAATTTTTAGAGGGACAAGTCTTTGGATCGTGTTCAGGCTGCCCCATAAGAACTAGTGTCTGCTCAAAGATGGATGGCTGCATTGGGCTGTGCACAAGAGCCATTTCAAATTTTCATCTCTGGGTGGGCCCCCTTTGCTTGGGAACGCTGGCTTCGGGCTGACACCGATATGGGTGATTATGGGAGCAAGGAAGAGCCCCTTTTCTTTTCTCTTCCCCGTCTGACCTGGGCAGGTCTGGCCGGCTGTGTGATCTTTCATCTTTCACCAGTGTCTCTGAAAGTGAAGCCCAGGGAGGCCTTTCTTTGTGCGGCCGTCTCATCCAGTGATTCTTAAATGTGAGCACTCATCAGAACTCCCTGGAGAGCTTGTTAACGCAGAATGCTGGGCTCACCCCTGGAGATTCTGATTCGGTAGGTCTGGGGTAGGGTTCACGACTCTGTATTTATAACAAGTTCCCATATGATGTCACCAGGCTGCGCTACCGCTGGGGACCCCCTTTGGGAACCCCATTCGAGAAGCACAGCCTGCCCCTTCTGGCTGGTAACCCGTTTCTGGCAGGAGGGGAAGGGGCCGTGGAGCTGGTTCCTCTCCCACTCTCCCTCCACTCACCTCCGCCGCGACCTCCCCTCCCTTCGAAGGCCCTCTCCGGTTCCACGGACCGACCTCAGGCAGTCGGGCTGGTGCTTTCTTACCTTCGCGGTCCTCGGAGGTGAGCAGCAGCTGCCGCAGCGCCTGCCCACGGACCAGGCCGGCTAGTCAAACGTGGTGACGGCGGGAGGAGGAGCCCCAGCGCTGGGGGGACGAATACTGAAGCTGGAGTTGGGTTCCTCAGAGCAGGACCTTCAACTTCAGCCTCCAGGTGTTTACTTGGAGGCTGGAGCGCCCTCTGATGGGCAGCAGGAGAGCAACCCAGGTCTCGCCCACCTACCTGTGGGACGCGCATGCTCACAGCCCTGTGCCCTCGAGGTTGCGCTGAGGGTCCTGCGCCCCCACCCCGCCCCGCCCGGCCGTACAGCCCCCTGGGAATTCACCTGGGCATCTGGCGTGGCCGAAAACGTCTAACCCGGCTAAGCACAGGCACAAAACACTTCTCGCTGGTCACTGACACCCCTTGGTGAGCTCGCACTTCCAGAGACAGCTGGCAACCCAGCAGCTTCACGTGGGAAGGGGCGATGGCCGCCAGGAGCGGGAAGGACTAGGCAGACGGAGGCGAGAGCAGGGAGCTGCTGGAGGGCGCCCGGCAGGCAGTGCTGACCAGCGGGGCAGGAGTCCAGCAAGGGGGACATGGCTCTCCGCCGGGCTGCGTGCGAAGAGGGAGGGGACGCCCCTCCACAAGCAAGGACACTGCATGGCACAGCCTGGACCCTCCTCGCTTCACGTGGTCCCGTCCTCCCTCTTTGTCTGTCCTGGGAGCCTCCAACCACCCTTCCTCCTCCTGGGCCCGGCCCGGGAGCACCCGGTGGCAGGCCCGGTCTCCCCGGCCCGCTGCGCTCGTGCAGCTCACACCCGCGGCCGTGCTGCGGGCGGCCGCTGCTCTGGGTCCCGCCTGTCGACGGCGGCCCCGGGCCCTCAGGCCGAGCCCACGGCCCCTGCGGCTCCCGGGCCCGCGCCCCTCCGCCGTGGCCCGACTTCACGAGTTTACAGTGTGGCCTCTGGGTCGGGGAGGGGTGGGCGGGAGGCTCCTGGTAAGGAAAGTTTGCAATGCGCCGGCCTAACCGTTCTGAGGGCTCTCCCGCCTCCGGAGCGCGCCGGCTCGGCCGCAGCCCGGCTCGCACTCAGGCCTTCCGGGTCCCGCGGATCATGGCCACCCGCCCTCACGGCCGGCGGACGCGCCAGGGCTGTTCCGCCCGGAGCTCGGGCAGCGGCCCTCGGGAGGCTTCCCTCCCTCCCAGGAGGGCGGGCTGCTGCAGGGAGGGAACTTGGCCACCGCAGGTAGCGGGGCCGCCCCTGGCGGCCAGTGACTCCAAAGGGCCTCTCCTGGGCCAACTGCACGTCCCAGAGCGCCGGCCGCGCAGGCCCGACGCCCGCCTCACACGGCGGCCACAACAGCCCCAGGGCGCGAAGGCGCGCGCCCGCCGCCGCCCCTCTCCTGGCCCCGCGCGCCGCAGCCCGGGCGGCTGGGGCCCCAGCCTCGCGTCCGCACGCCAGGAGCACGTGGGCTCGGCCCGGGCCAGGGGCCGGCAGCGACCCCCGGAGCCGTCCTTACCGTGGCGGGCGGAAGGAGACTCGCCGGGAGAGGTGCTGCCGGGCGGCCATGCGGCTGCGGAGGGCTTCCTGGCGGCAGGCTCGGGCCGGGGGTGTCAGGGGGTGGGTGGACCTCAGCGGCCCCGAGGGGATGGGGGCCACACGTCAGGATCTCCGAGCCGCGGAGCCGCCCGGGAGGGAGCGTGGGGCTGGGGAGCCGCGGGAGGGAAAGCGGCAGCAGGGGTGAGGCTCGCCGGGCAGCCGGAGGGCAGGCGCAGGGCCTGGCCCACCGAGCCAGCTCAGCCCGGCCGAGCCCCCGGGAGTCCTGGGAGCTGCCGCCGGGCCGCGACCACGTGGTGCGCGGTGCTGTGCGCCGGCGATCGCGCAAGGGGCTCGCGGGCCCCCTGCCCTGCGTCCGCCTCCGCGCCAGCCCGGGCGGGGGAAGGGGCCCGCCTTCCACAAGTGCGCGGCCGAACCGCGTGCGCTGTGGAAGGGAGCAGGCCCTCGTCAGGGTAGCGCGGCTAAGAGTGTGGCCGTGGTCTGGGGACAACGGCGGCTTCGAGGCCAAGCCTAGACGCCTCTTCTCGGGCCCCGCCGGCTCACCGCGGGGAGCGGAGCGCCGCCATCGTCCCCCGGAACTTTCACCTCCTGACCTGGTCCCAGCGGAACGAACGACCGATTCTCCGAGGGCCCTTCCACAGAGACAGGCCCGGGTGGGCAGCGGCCCCTACTGCAGGGACGGGAGGCGCCGACCGAGAGTGGCGAAGACCAGCCCTGGCTCTGCAGGCCCATGACTCCAGCAAAGTGCTTCTGTGAGCGGACAGGGTCTCCCAGACTGTGGCTCCGTCTCGTCGCGGTGAGGCCTCGCTGGACCCAGGAACCCTGTGGGTGACGGGGCGCGGGACTTCATGAGGCCTTGCAGAGTCTCCTTTCCCCGCGTGTCCTCGGGGCCTGAACAGAAGCACCTGCCCTGGACAGAACAAGCATACGGAGGAGTAGGAAGCCCTTAGTGACCGTGCAGGCCGGAAGGACCTGGAGACCTGGGGCCAGCCCCTCACCCACTAGCTGACCAGGAGCCTGAGACCCAGAGGCCAAGGTCACACAAAACCTTGTTGGCAGATCCTGGACATCAAGTTGGCTTCAGTGACTCTTGACTCTGCTCCAGTGCCTGCCTCGTTCCTGCCACAATGGAAACTGCCAGACCCTGCCTCGAACCAGGATTGTAGGACTTTGTGTCCCCAACTCCCCCGGCCAGCACATCCTCAAGCCCTACAGGTTGTCCGTGAGCCAGGAGGGTTAGAGTGAGCCGTGGCCTTCTAACCTTCTGGGGGACACCAGCAAGCCACTGGTTTGCTGTGCGACCAGGCAGAGTGCCATCCATCCTGGACCTGTTTCCCTATAAGTAAATGAATTGAACCCCTTCCCTGGGACACTTGTGGGTCTCAGAGGTCTGGAATTTCCCAGAGAAGCAGGGCCAGAGGGTCAGGGGAAGTAGGACCCTGCTCCAGGGCGTGCTACACACATGCTCAGCTCCTAGCACGGGGACAGGGGAGAGAGGGACTTATACAATGGCATTTCTGGACACTACTCAAATCCTATCTTCATTAGCTCTGACAGGAATTCTTCCTTTGAAGTTCTCAACACAGCAGTCCTGGCCAACACTGTTCACTCAAGCTTGAGAATACAGGAGCAGGCATGTCTGGGCAGAGAGGTGGCCTATGTCTGTGTGTCTATGTATATATCCATGTTTGACTTGTGTGACTAGAGGGTGTGTGTGTACATCTCATCTGTGGGAGAGGTTTGGGAGCTTCCTGTGTGTGGTTGTATGCATGTTTTAATTTTCACTCCTTAAGGGTACTTTAGATACTGAACATCTTAGTCATTTTTGTATCTTTTTAAAAGCTGCTTGCTAGTCCCATTTATGGGGCTTTGTTAGATTACTTATCTTTCTTTTCATGTAAGACCTCTTTGCATGTATTACTTTTATATAACAAATTTTACAAAGGCATTTCTACATTTGTGCTTTATCTTTTAACCTTATTTGGGATTATTTAGAAACAGAAACAAATATCTAATTTTGAAGTCAATTTATCAATACTTTTCCTTATATTAGGTTTCTAGATTTCATCTGATGCTTAGATTTTCTCTATTCCATGAAAAAAAACTCTCACATTCTTCCTTTTAAAATGAGATCTTTATTGTTTTTTCTCTTTACAGAAGTGATGCATGCTTGTCAAAAATGGAAAGGAAGTAGAGTGAATTATCTGTGTTTCTATCCAAGAACAAGATTTGTCTTCCCTGCCCACTCCACTCCGTTGATTTTAAGTTTTTCTTTTGTGGCCCTTAGTGGCAATCCATGTACATCTTGCATAGTTAATTTATAGAGAAATCTACTTTTCTTGATGGTGTTGGAAATGGATTATTTTCTAATTGGTTGTTGGTATAAAAAATTGTTTGTTTTGAATGTTACCTTTTAACTGGTCCTCATTCCTGGTTTAAAATGGAATAAAATGAAAAATACTTGTTTCCATGTGAAGATTGCCATATTCATCTCTCTCAGGGCTTTCTACCAGGGCATATCAGATGATACCTAATCTTGAGTTTTCTATATCCTTCTTAATAGGATTTTCCTTCACTATGGACACTCTGATGCTGACTAAGTTGGAAGCTAAACCTGAAGGCTTTCCCACACACATTACATACATAGGGTTTCTTCCAAGTGTGGACAGTCTGGTGTATAATACAGTCAGAACTATAGCTGAAGCCTTTCCCACACTCCACACATCGGAAGGGTTTCTCTCCAGTGTGACTTCTTTGATGCCGAATTAAATGGGCATTAACGTGGAAAGCTTTTCCACACTCTTTACATTGAAAGGGTTTCTCTCCAGTATGGATTCTCTGATGTACAATATAGTCAGAACTACAGCTAAATGCCTTCTCACAGTCCATACATTTGAAAGGCTTCTCCCCAGTGTGTATTCTCTGATGCCTAGTTAGTTTGGCATTGATACTGAAGGCTTTCCCACAATCCTTACATTGATAAGGTTTTTCCCCAGTATGGATTCGGTGATGATCATATAGGTTCCTTTTAGAAGTAAAACATTTCCCACACTCATTACATTCAAAGGGTTTCTCCCCAGTGTGAATCCTTTGATGCTGCATTAGTTTTGCATTGACATTGAAGGCCTTTCCACACTCATTACACTCATAGGGCTTTTCTCCAGTGTGGATTCGCAGATGCTGCCGAAGCTGGGAGTTACACCTGAAGGCTTTTCCGCATTCGTTACACGTGTAGGGCTTCTCACCTGTGTGTATTCTCTGGTGCTGGATTAACTTCCCTTTGACACTAAAGGCTTTTCCGCATTCAGTACACTCATAGGGCTTTTCACCTGTGTGGATTCTCTGATGCTGAATGAGTTTGGCATTATTACTGAAGGCTTTCCCACACTCTTTACATTGACAGGGCTTCGCTCCAGTGTGGAGGCTATGATGCTGCCTAAGCTGGGAGCTGCACCTAAAACCTTTCCCACACTCATTACATTCGTAAGGTTTCTCCCCAGTGTGAATTCTCTGGTGTTGAATTAATTTTGCATTAACATTGAAAGCTTTCCCACAATCATTACACTCATAAGGTTTCTCCCCAGTGTGGACTCTCTGATGTGTGATATATGCAGAACTGCAGCTGAAGCCATTTCCACACTCCTTGCACTGATAGGGTTTCTCTCCCGTATGGATTCTTTGATGCCTGCTTAGACTCCCATTAACACTAAAGGCCTTTCCACACACCTTACACTGGTAGGGCTTCTCCCCACTGTGGACTGTCTGATGTGTGATATAATGGGAACTGTAACTGAAGCTTTTCCCACATTCCACACATTTGAAGGGTTTCTCCCCACTATGAAGTTTTTGGTGCCAAATTAATTTTGCATGAACACTGAAGGCTTTGCCACACTCCTTACACTGATAGGGCTTCTCCCCAGTGTAGCTATCTTGATGATTAAGTTGAGAGTTATATTTAAACATTTCCACTAATTCTTCACATTCAAAAGGTCTTTCCCTGGAATTACTTATTTCATGACCAATAAGTTTTGTGTCAAAGCTCAAAGCTTTCTTCAATCCCATACACTTAGGGGGTTCCTCTGCAGTGGAGATGATGGTATGACATTGGTTCGAGTTTGGACTCTGACTAAAGAAACACTCCTCCCTGGAGCTTGTGTTGTCTTTCACAGTTCCATCAATGATACTGCTGTTTTCTTTCTTCCTACTTCCTACTAGATGAGCTTCCTGCTGTTGTTTTTCTATAATATAGGCTTCTGAGAAGTCTGTTTCCTGAGGAAAGTCCCCCTGAAGTACAAATGATGTATTACGTTTCCTTTTGTACAGCTTCTTTGTCCTATTATTGTCAGTCTGGATATCAATATCTAAAAGAAAACACAAAATGTTCATGTAAGAATCATGTTATAAAAAAGGGACTGTGCTAGAAAGGATAAAGGATCACAGTAATCAAGAGGGGTCTTTAAAATCTAGGTCAAAGACTCAAAGGTTCATCCATAGGTAGATTAATATGCAACTGGCAAGAAAATAAAATAAATCCATGTATGCTGACAGGAAAAGATGTCTAAGATATACTGTTAAATGGGAAAACAAACTGAGAAATGGTATGTAGACTAGATGTTATTTGCGTAAAGGAAAATTTAAAAAGACTTACTTAGACATATTTGTATATACCTAGGAAACTTCTGGAAGAAGATACAAGAAACTGAGCAAGCGCTGGCTGTTGTGCATCAGTGGATTGAGCATTGGCCTGTGAACCAAAGGTCACCGGTTTCATTCCTAGTCAGGTCACATGCCTGGGTTGTAGGCCAGGTCCCTGGGTTGGAGCACATGAGAAACAACCACACACTGATGTTTCTCTCCCTCTATTTCTCATTCCCTTCCCCTCTAAAAATCAATAAAATCTGTAAAGAAAGAAAGGAAGGAAAGGAGGGAGGGAAGGAGGGAGAGAGGGAGAGAGAGAAAGAGAGAGAAGGAAGGAAAAAAGGAAGGAAGGAAGGAAAGAAACTGAGCAAACTGACATAGGAATTTTGGTAGATTTCACTCCTCCATCCTAAACACACTTTATATACTTTTAGTGCTATTCCAAGCATGTGCCAATATAAATTTTATTTTATTTTTTTCCAACATGAATTTTATTTTATTTATTTATTTTTAAGATTTTATTTATTATTTTCAAAGAGAGGGGAAAGGAGAGAGGCAGAGAGGGAGAGACATCAATGTGTGGTTGCCTTTCACCTGCCTCCAGCTATGGACCTAGCTGGAGACCTGGCTTGCAACCTGGGTAATGTGCCCTGGCTGGGCAATTGAACCAGCAACCTTTGGGTTCGCAGGCTGGTGCCTTATCCACTGTGTCACCAGCCAGGGCTTTTTCCAACATCAATTTTAAAATATTACCTGTTTCTAAACCAATAACCAACAACATGAAGGTTAAGAGACAGCAGTGGAACAAAATTTTAGGTCTTATCCATCAAGTGAGCATTCTTTCCACCCACCGTATTTTACTACACTGCAGTTTCTCCTCAGTTATCCCTATGTCACTGAGTCCCTTGTTAATAAAAATGGAAGTTAAGAAGGAAAGGCACAGGATCCAACAATGTGGCAATACTAAGGATGGCAAGCGTCAGCAGCACCAAGAAGCAAAAGGGAGAGAATTTTGATTCTTTCCTTACAACTTAAAACCTCTAGGCTTTCTGAAATTCCTCCTTCAACTTCTTTCTGTACTTCAGAAAGGCTCTGTTTAGGCCCGCTCTTGATCCGTTTAATTCCATTCCTTCCCACCCCCTCCAGAACAGTGCTGCATTCTCCTGGCCTTTCCTTTTACTTCTTTAGTCAATCCTAAAATAGGGCAGTCCCTAAAGTTCTCTCTATAAACTCATTCATCTTTCTATAATTCTGATAGTCCCAATATAGCTACATTTCATCTTTGTATTTGTTACCAAATTTCTCAAAAGTGGGTCCAAAATGCTGTTTCTATATTTTTCATCTCTCATCTCTCGTCAACCACATGTAATATGCCCCCTGTCCCAGTAGGTTGTTAGAATCACCTTCAATGAACCCAAATGGCCTGAATCTCCCTACTGATGATTTTCAAAATACTATTGATTTTTTCCCTATTATAAAAATAATATAATATCCATCTGTAGCATCAGAAACTTACAAAGAAGCCCTGGCTGATGGCACAGTGGGTAAGGCACCAGCCTGCAAACCCAAAGGTCACTGGTTCAATTCCCAACCAAGGCACATAATGAGGTTGCAAGCCAGGTCTCCAGCCAGGTCTTTAGCTGGAGGCAGGTAAAAGGCAAACCACACATTGATGTCTCTCTCCCTCTCTGTCTGTCTTCCTTCCCCTCTCTCTAAAAATACTAAATAAAATTAAAAAAAAAAGTTTTTAATTAAAAAAAGAAACTTACAAAGAAGAAAATGCAAATTACATGAAAATCCACCACCTAACAATAACTACTGCTGATCTTCTGTAGTATCTCTTCCTCAATTATTTTCCTTCCAATCATTTTCCTCAAAACATTTTTTCAAAAGTGAAATTTTTTCTTCCTTCATATTAATAATGATAATTTTCCAGTTTCTTTAGTTGTTCTGTAAAGATATTTCTAATTGCTAAATAGTATTCATCCTGCACAGGTACCTTAATTTTTCCCAGTTCTATTAAGAAATAATTGATATACATCCCTATATAGGTTTGAGGGATACCTCATGGTGATTTGATCTATACATATAGTGAAATGATTACCACAATAGGTTCAGTTAACATCCATCTTCTCCTATAGATAAAATAAAAAACAAAGGAAACATTTTCCTTGTGATGAGAACTCCCAGGATTTACTCTATTAACAACTTTATTATATATCATACAACAATGGTAGGTAATAATCATATTGTACATTGCATCCCTGACTTATCTTATAAATGGAAGTTTGTATCTTTTAGAGGTATCTTAATTTAACCATTCTATGTGAAAATTCATATTTCCAGTATTATATAAAATTATAACAAACTTTTGTGCACATGTATCTTTGTCTATGTCTCGGTTACCTTATTAGGTTATAGTTCTAAAAGGGGCTATACAGGTTATCAAGTACAAACTTTTAAAGGGCTCTTGACATGTACTGCTACAGTACTTTCTAAAAAAATTACCAATTCACATGCTCCTCCAGAAGTCTAGTCCATTTTGCCATCACTTACTATAATTTAATTGTTTTTAATATATAGATGAAACATACCATTTTAAGTTGTATTTCATTTGTTTCTACTGAGGGTGAACATTTTTTACACTGATTAAAATGTGTACTTCTTATTTGTAAGTAGATGAACCACTTACATTCTTTGCCAGTTTTTCTACACTAGTGACCTATTTACCAAATCCTATGGTGTGGCACACATTATTGTTTACTGGTTGATCAAATTCTCCTGTCCTTGCTAGCATATCCTCCATTTTTTAATGAGGTAGCAATAAAAATTACAGCTAAAAACTGTGTTTTCCACCCTCTCTTTTAATGGAGATGACCATTTGATAGTTCCAAAAAATAAGATTTAAACAGATATCACTGGATGGAGCTTCTGAGAAAGTCTGTTTGTTTTTAAAGAATGTCAAATCTGCTGACATGGCCCAGTGGCCTACACCTTCCCATTCTGCCTGCCTGAAACCCATTTGAGTCCTCACCCCAGTAAACCTACACACACTAACTAGATCAGTGTTTCTATCTTTAGCCAACACCATGACTAATTGTTAAAAAAAGTCAAGACTATCTGCTGCCTATAGAATGAAATCCAGACTCCTTTGATTAAGGATCTCCACAACATCATTTTTTTTTTCCTCCCTTTGTATGTCAACTACGTCAAACTCTCCATGCCCAAAACATGTCTTCATTGGTCAGGGATCATCTGGTTGAATGACAGGAACAAAAATCCACTGAAACCATCTTTTAAAAAAGGGATATAAGAGAATCTTATGGATCTCAAATAGTAGGAAGCAAAGCTGGGCCTCATGGGAAATAGGAAGTCATTTGGCAGCTATTCTGCTTGAGTGAACGAGAACCTCACTACTTCAAGTGTAGTCTGGGAACCGGAAGCACTGGCATCACCTGGAAACTTAACAGAAATGCAGAATCTTAGTCCTACACCAGACTTACTAAATACCAATCTCCGTATTTGTAAGACCCCCAGGTAATTCATTTACACATGGTTTGAGAAGCATTGAATTGAGAGCACTTCCTCCCTTCTGCCTTATTCCCTACAGCTTACTATATAAAGCTGTCTCCTCCAAAATATCAAATAAAAATATATCATCCAGCATACACTATAAAACATGGACATGACACACACATCATCTCATTTAACCCTCAACCTGTAAGACGAGCACTAATAATGTAGCTTTATTATTTAATTATTCCTGACTCTTTTTTTAAGGGAGGGAAGCTTCAATGTGTGAGAGATAAACTGATCAGCTGCCTCTCACATGCCCCCAAATGGGAACCTAGCCAGCAACCCAGGCATGTGCCCTGGCCAGTGCCCTGCCAGGAACCGAACCAGTGACCCGTTAGTTCACAGGCTAGGCTGGCACTGAGCCACACCAGCCAGGGGAGAACACTGATTCTTAGAAAATTATGTAACTAGAAAGCAGAACATTAGAAAGTCTGCTCCAAAAACTATACTTTTAACCACCAGGCTATTATGACATTTTGTGTAAAAACATTGTTGATTCTGTATCCCCTGAATTAAATAGACAACGATTAGAGAAAAAGCAAGAACCCTCACCCAAATGACTGAACCCATTTTTTTCTGACCAAGGTAGAATTTCAAAATTAGGATTCAAAAGTCTTAGAATGAGGCATATGAAAAATGAGCTATTCTTGGAATTAAAATGAAATAGCAAATTGCGAAAGTAAAAAAGGTCTCAAGTTGAACCTACCTCTATAAATCATCACAATTTATTTAAATTTTACTCTGTACAGCTGGCTAATAAAGTGGCATGCTTGTAGGTTGCTAATATGTTAACTCATGCTTACATGTTATCTCTTTCTAAAGAGTTCAGCTTTCCAGCATAATGGGCAACATGTGCCTCCCTTACCCATCCACAGGCCTGGAGGGTCTGTGCCTACTCCAGCAGCCAGCGGAGATGGGCTCCCTAGCTCACCTCCTCCTTCCAGTTGTGAGATCACAGCAGGTTTAAGAAGTGGAAATCCTGTTTGGGGGGCAAGGAAATAGAAAAAAGGGTGAATAATCTCCCATGGATGAGTTCCTAAGTCTCTTCTCAGATTGTCTCTGCAATGAAGAGGGAAGGTAAGAGCCCCAGGGTGTCTGCGCCCAAGGACTGGTGGGGGAAGGAGCTCTTTAGAAGGTCTATTGGGGGTGGGGGACTTGAGAAGGCAAGGGAGAAATTGAGAGGGGCCTAGATGATGGGCCCAAGAGGCTTCATGCAGAATGATTCCCTTTGGGGAGAATCTGCCCAAAGGGATACCACTTTTTCAGCTTGGCCTGATATATTCAGATTACAGTGACATCCTTGGAAAGCCCTAAGATGCAGGCAGAGTGAGGAGGAACCTAAAGACAATGCTGTGAAACAGGAAGTTACTTTTTCCACTGTGTGCAAAACACAGCTCACAGGGTGAATAAAAAAATGCACACTAGTCCCAGCGAAGTCCTATATTGATAGAAAAAGGGCTTTGGGTTTGCTCTTTTCGGCAACCACTGGGTCTAGGGAGATTAGGAATCTCAGCCTCTGGGGTTCCCGCTCAGTAAAGGCTAACTAGAGACCCCATATGTAACATGTAAGGGAAAAGAAAAGTCAGGAAACCCCAACCATGAGTATCTGGGCCCAGGGGAGGAGGCCTTACCTAGGGAGGCCACATTCCCATAATTCTCCAGCATCACATCCCTGTACAGCATCCTCTGTGCAGGGGACAGTCCATCCCACTCTGTTGGGGTGAAGTACACAGCCACATCTTCAAAGGTCACCGACTTCTGAAACAACAGTTCCTGCTGCCCTAGGGCCAATTCCATGGCTCAAGCCCTAAGTGAGGGGCAGAGGGCAGTATAAGGGCTTGGGGAGGGAGCTTGTGAAGAACATGAAATTAATAGCAAGGCGAAAGAGTTAAGAGAAACATCTGTAAAATAAACTAAGTAATATCTGTCTTCTCCCATGGCAGACAAACCTGATGCCATCTTTCTACCTTTAAAAAATATAATAACATAACCATCCCCTCGCTGGCGAACACAGCTCAGGACTCACTCACCAGCATTCCCACTGCATTTTGAAATCTTGGCTTCTTCATTTTGCTCCCAGTGCCTAACTCCAGTCCTGTGCTGCTCCCCACGCCTTGCCCTCACCCACAAACTTCAAGCCACCCCCAAGGAATGGCCATGGCTTCCATCTCATCCAGACCCATCTGTAGCCTGATGCTCATCACCAACTTCCCAGCAGGGGGTTGTGCAGCCTCTGCTTCAGAACCTCCAGCAGAGGAAGCTCAGTGTCACCCAGATGGGCTTGGGGACCAAGGGCTGAAGGTTGGAGGCAGCAGCCCATTTTGCTTCCAGACAGGTCTTGTTGAAAACCCGACATTTTCTGGTACCCTCTCCCACTCACACCTAATCCTTTCTAGCTTCACCCACAAATTCACTGTTCCTCCTCTGATTGGGGCCCCTGAGTAGGACTGCTCTCTGCCCCACTCAGCCTTTTCTAACAACACGTTGGGGACACGCTGGCAGGGACTTTCCCTCAACTTCTCTCGGCTGGGATCCGTCTTCCTTGACTCTACCAATCTCCACCCAGCAACAAATCTAGTCCAACCTCTGGGTTTTTCTGTCACGCACTGGGTCACCATGACAGGTCAAATAACTTCTCTGCACAAAATTAAATGCCTTCACTGCCTGCTGTCACCACCAGGTAAGTGGGTGTCTCCTCCTCAATTCACAACTCAGCTGGTGTCACCCACCATCATCTGTGCAGGAACCCTCAGCTAGAACCCTGGGGCACACATTCTTAACTTCTCCCTCTCCCTTACCTCCACCTCCTTACTCTGACTCTAGGTTCTGAAAATGTTTATCTTAAGCATTACTGAATTAGATCCCCCGCTCTTTAACAAGTGCTTCCTTTGAAGAAGCCCACATTACCTGGACCAGTGGAATTCTTTCTGAAGTGGTCACCCTGCTTTTGAATCTCTCTGAAAGTTACTCCCTACACAGCCATTACAAATCAGACAAAGTTAACATCGCTGGTTCCATACTGTCTTAAGAATGGGCCATTAAGAATCACATATGGGCCCTAGCTAGGTAGCTCAGTTAGTTAGGGCATCGTCCTTATACACCAAGATTGTGGGTTCAATCCTCAGTCAGGGCATCTACGAGAATCAACCAATGAATGCATAAGTAAGCAGAACCAAAAAATCAATGTTTCTGTCTCTTTTTAAAATCAATTAAGAAAGTTTAAGATTCACACAATGGCTATGTGACCTTGGGCAAGTCATTCTATCTCCCTTGTTTCTGTGTCTTTTGTGGTGAAATGGATCCCGTGCAGCACCTATCTCAGAGAACAGCTGTCAGGAATGAGCAATCCAAGTAAGTGTGGTATGGCTCCTGCAGCATAGGAAGCCTCAAATGTTACTGCAGTTACTGTGACTATGATTATTCTCAACCTGCAGTCCCATAGATGAGCTTCAGAGGGTCCATGAAGTCCCTGAAATTGCATGGAAAATTTGGTTTGCATGTATATTTTTCTGGGGTAGGACATCCAGAGTTCTGCAGAGACTTCAAGTTTGTGTCACTGCACTCCAAGCCCTGAAAGCCTCTCAGGACAGAATGAGACATCATGTCTCACAGGGCTTCCAGGTTTTTTTTCCTTCCTTGACCCTAACCCTTTCATCTTCCCCTGATTTAGAAGCACAACTGTCATTTACATTGATTTGGTTCCTATACCCCAGTCCCTGGGAATCCCAGTCCTCTGTTACTTGCTTCATTCACATCCATACACAGAGCATCGTACATGGTCAGCTTCCACATCTCCTGTTCCCTAGAGTCTTCTGCTGGGGGAGTCCCTGTACCAGAGGAACAAAGAACCTTGGTGTGTCCAAGACTATATTTTGCCTTCACACATGCTCTCCTGCTGTTTCCATCCCTTCACATCACCACTCTTTCCACAAGTTCCGGTCTGGTAGGCATATGCATGGAGGTCCTCTCCAGCTTTCCTTCTCAGTTTCTTCCATTTGAAATTGCTCAGAGGAAGATCTGAAGAACCCACAGCTCACCTGGGACCATGCTGCCAGGAGCATGGCTGCCATTGCGTGGACTCCCTCTCAGAGAAGTGCTGTAGCTAAGAGAAACACAGAGAGGCAAATGTGAGGCAAACCACCCCAACCAAAAACTGAAGATCTAAGATCTGTGTCCAGATAGGCGTGTAAGTAGATACGGGAGTAACCTGTTCACTGGCTCAGTACCCAGGACTCCTCCCAGCCATGACATCAATTCTCACTAACCAGGAACCCTAAGATTTCACAATTCTGACATATATCATACACACAAAAGTGTGCACATAAAATGTATGCAGAACCTAAATAATAAGCAAATAGACTTGTGTATCAGTGATTCAGCTTAAGAGACAGAACATTACCAAGATCTTTTATTTATTTTTCTTTCTCTAAACAACTATCATACCTCAATTACACTACAAGAGAAGCCAGGCTGGAGGGGCTGCAGCTGCAGTACAGAGGTTTCAGAGTCAGGCCCAAGGAGGCAGCATCTGGAAAAGAACAGCTGCTCCCCAACATCCTACCTGTTTCCTCACACAGTTCAGTGTTCTCAAGAGGCCTAATATTTCTGGAGAGACCTTGTGAGGTCAGCTTTCCCCATAGCCCAGATTTACCTTGAGGAAGCTGGGCCAGAAGTGAGATGACAAACTGCCTCCCCATACTTTCCAGCCTTCTGAGAACTAAGACACCAAGACCTCAGCTTCCTGAGAGAGGGGAGGGATCACTATGGCATCTAGGCCCAAGGACCCTGAGTCCCTTGTTCATAATATTCCAAAATCACATGGACTGGTTAGTTTCTGATTTTCAAGATTTTCATTGATTCTAAAATCCGTCTTGAAATTTATACTTTCCTTAAATCTCATCTATGCCTTCCAGGATTTCAACTTCAGTGCAGTTGCTGAGAACACTGGTTTATGAATCTTTTTTTTTTTTTTTTTTTTTGCCTTTAAAAAAATATATTTTATTTATTATTTTTAGAGAGGGGGGAAGAGAGAGAAGCAGAGAAGGAGAAAGATATCAACGTATATGGTTGCCTTTCACCTGCCTCCAGCTATGCAAATGGCTGGAGACCTGGCTTACAACCTGATTATGTGCCCTGGCTGGGGAATCGAACCAGCGACCTTTGGGTTCGCAGGCCAGCACCTTAACCACTGTGCTACCAGCCAGGGCATATGATTCTTTTTGTCTCCTACATATCTAGATCTACTTTGCTTCTCCCACTTCTTCTTCTGAATGTATGCTTTAAAATTTTTATTTATTTATTTTTAGAGACAGGGGAAGGGAGGGAGAAAGAGGGGGAGGAAAATATCAGTATGTGTTTGTTTCTCATATGCCCTCAACTGGGGTCCTGGCCCAAAACCCAGGCATTTGCCCTGACTGGGAATCGAACCAGTGACCCTTTCGTTTGCAGGCTGGCACGCAAACTACACACCAGCCAGGGCTAAACATATGCTTTTATATAAACTCAACCAACCCCTGCCTTTCTTTGTTCTCTCCAGAATTTACTTTGGGTTGATACCTGAATGCACATCTCTTGGATTAAAATCCTTTAAGACCCCAAATAAACTTGTTTTATAGCCTCAGATCTTTATGGGTCAACACTAGTAAATTTAAATTTCATGAGGGTATGAATTAGCATTTCTGGAATTACTGTATGTGTATTCTAAAACTGAGTAAATCAGTTATCTTATGATAACAATCATTCCCAGGCGACTGTCATCCCACTGGGCCCAGTTACCTTTTGGAAGAACACTGCTGCAGTAGAAAACTTGTGCCTTTCAAAAGTCCGTTTCTTCTGCTTTCCGATGGATGGGAAAGGCCCTGACTTTTCTGGTCTGTCACTTGCCCTTAATTCACGACCCTCTGTCAGGCACCAGAGAGCAAACAATCCATACCTGGTAAAAGGCCCCGCACAACGTCAGCCATGTCAAAAGACTCGTGATTATCATCGCGGGCCACTTCACTCCTGCAAATATTCCACCCTCTGGCTGCTCCAGCCCATCTTCCCCAAATCCTCAGCATCCTTCCCGAACTAAGTATTCGGGGCTTCATGGATGTGATAGAAACAGGCTTCGCCTCCCACCAGACAGAACGTATTCAGCCACAACGGCCAAGGCGAGAGACGAGGAGGGGCCGCCGCCCCGCTCCGTCCTACAGGGGCGGGAGACGCAGCTCCTAACCGGGTGGAAGGGTCACCCTTACACAAGCAGAGCCTCCGGGGACAGGATACCACCCAGTTGTCCCAGCCCTACACTCACCTCCCCGCTAGCAGCTCCGCCCGGGAGGCCGGAAATGCGTCAGAGGTCGGGGCAGAGCCTCTCTTGGACCCGCCGCCCCGCCCTCACGGTGGCGCTCGGTCCCCCCACCCCCCACCTGCTCTGTGAGCCCAGGTGCCGAAGCCCTGTTCCCTTTGCTCCTGGAGGGGGGACGGTCACTTGCCTTTGCTCTTCCCGGTGGGCTGGGGAAGGCAGGACTCAGAAGCCAGCGCAGGCAGGACGGGTTGTACACCGGAGATCTGTATCTTAGTAAAGCTGCAGCTGCAACCAGATTTGGGAGTCTAAACATTGGATCGGTGGTTTACATGGTGTCAACCTAAGACCACCCTGTTTTGTACCAAATTTTTCCTGGTGACTACTTTATTCTCCTGTCATGAAAATCATACATAATACTGTAAGAAATAGAAATATTAATGGTTTATTTTCAGGGTAGTACAGCCTATAGACAGAAGGCTAAAAGCAAAGGGAGTCGGGCATGTCTCAGCCACTGACCCAGTTATCTTGAGCTTCCTGCGATAAGGCTGCCAGGCAGTTTAAACCACACAAATAAACTGTGATTGTGCAGGACAAGCGGGGAGCCCTTGAAAGCCTGTGTGTTTCATCTCCACTAGCTGGGAAAAGGAAAACCTTGAGACTGTGCTTTCATCCAAGGCCTGGAAAGGGAACAGGACTACAGTGCCCAAGGAAAAGCCCTAGAAACAACTTTGGTTGACTGCCCGGTCCCTGTCACTATACAAAATGAACAAATAGTCTAGAACAAAATAAGGATTAGGGCTAACAGACCTTCCCCCAACCCACACCTACCTTTAGCTAGTCTCTTTCCAGAACAAAGGGAGGGGAATGGCCCATCATCTTTTTAGACCCAACTGTGTCAGGCTATAACTCCAAAATACTCAGCCAATGAAGAAATGGGGGAGGGACTACCTGTGTTAGGTTTAAATTTGCCCATTTTCCCCCAGTTAGGTGTGCCTGCCTGCCAGAATAAATAAATGCCTCACTTGCACTGCACTCCTGGCCTCAGTGTCCATTTGTTTTACAGACTGTTTATTTCTCACAATACTTAGAAGAGCATAGGTAATATAAACAACCTACATAAAACAAAAAAACAAAAAACTAATGCTTAATACAGGAGAAATAAATGGAAAATAACTTAGAAACATATTTCAATATGTAAATTTTTGGACTGCTGCTGTAGGAAGTGGTCAGATATTTTCCTTTTCATTTAGAACGTGCATGAATGTCATGGCCACAAAGCTGTGTCTCATATCGGTGTTTCAAAAATCACAAGGTGAGCCCTGGATGGTGGCACAGTGGATAGACACCGGTCTGCAAACCCAAGGGTTGCTGGTTCAATTCCCCAGTCAAGGCACATAACCAGGTTGCAAGCCAGGTCTCCAGCCAGGTCCATAGCTGGAGGCAAGTGAAAGGAAACCACACTTTGATGTTTCTCTCCCTCACTGTCTCTCTCCTTTTCCCTCTCTCTAAAAATAATAAATACAATTTTTAAAAAAATTACGAATAAGAAGTAACCAAAAAAAAAAAAAAAAAAAATCACAGGGTGGGACCCAAAATGGTGAGCCCTTTTTGTTAATGTTTAAATGAAACATAGTACAATTTTGATCATATTCCTGGAGAATCAGCATTTGTTAAAACTGCATAAACACATTGTGTTTATCTGAAAAATAGGTTCTAGTTTCAGGTATTTTATACGCAGTTTTTACCTATATGAATGTCCAAGAAGACATTGGAATGTCTGTGAGAACTTATTCGATAAGAGGAATCATCCTGTACATTTCAGGACTTTTGGCACACCCAATACCACCAAACACTGTAACAAAAATATTCCCATAAAATCCTAAAATGAGTCCTTGGGGATGGTAGACAGCACTAAGCCACTGGATTGGACCATTAGGGTCCTTCCAACCTTGATAGTGGTGGCCTTTCTCACTCCAGCTCTGACTTCTCCCTGTACTAGAAGGTGATTGGAAGGGCCCATAATGACCTCTCCAGCCTCTTAGCACTCCCATTCTCTTCCCCCTCTCAACTTAAGCCCCTCTTGCTGAATAGGCTGTTTTCTAAACCTACAGTGCCCTTACCCTCCCATTCCTACCCTCTGTCTTGACTATTACATAGTCTCAACCCAAATCCCATTTCCCTTGGAAAGCGAGCCTTCTCTGACCGCCCAGTATAAGGGAGGCCTGCCAGTTATGAGGCATCACAGCACTCTGTACTTCTTGGTACTTAGCCCATTTGTACTTATTTAATGGTGATAATTTACTTAACTATGTCTTCTCTGGTCACTTCAGGGAGCAGGAACTTTATCTATTGTGTCTTGTTCAACACCATTATCCTCAGCTAAAGCACAAGGCCTGCCACAAAGAAGGTAGGCAATAAATATTTATTGTTGACATAATCCGAAGGCTCCAGCTCCAATTCCAGGGTAGAACCCTTCTTTATTACTGTGGCACTGGAGTTAGGATATGTTTTACACCTAGGATTGTTAACCACTGCCAGGAGCCCTTCCTGGCTTTGCCCTGATCCTGGTTATTACTGTTTCCCAAAATGAACAATTTACATGGCTTTTCTCATTCAGTTGGGCAAAGGGACTGCTGGGGACTACATTGCTCTTGGCAATAAGTGCTGTTTCCACTTCCTAGGCTCAGAAAGCAGACCAGTAGCTAGGAACAAGGATTGTCTAAGGAAGAAATTAGCAGATCAGTATCACAGAAATTCTGGTCCCAAATGTTGGGCCACAAACCAGTCACCTAACTTTATAGATAGGAAAACTAGGGCCTCCTAAATAACTTCAAAGCTTCGACTCCTAAGACAGACACACACCAAGTTACAGAAGTTCTATAGAAGACATACAGAAGCAAGAGACCACATGTTGTCTGTCCACTTCTCTTCTTCCCTTCTTATATGGTAACAGAATCTCTAGCAAAACAAAGACAGTCCAGAAAAAATAACACACTTCCTGATCCCCTTTAAAGAGATGACAGAGGTGGTATCTTGCCCTTAAAGAAAACAGACATGCCCTGGGCATCCTGAGTTGATGTGTAGTCCCCCTCCCCTGACCATCAACTACATGGTATGCCATCAAGGAGGAGAGCCTCTTGAACCATGTGGATGTAGATGTGGCCCCTGGCGATGATACAGCAGCTAGGAGTGGTCATGGAGCTGCTGTACCTGCCCTAGGATGCTTACCTTCAGATGACACAAAATTGAGAAACAAGCTTTCATCATACTGAAACCACATTGATTTGGGTTCTTTGAATCAACAACCAAGACCCATCCTAATATCCCTAGGAATCAGAGATAATGGGAAAAGCACACAACATATTTCAAAATTTAGACTGGTTCTCATATATCAGTATTCAGGAAATTCATCTGTCTACTGGGTTGGTAGCCATGTTTTCTCCCACCCAGCCATAAGGCTTCTTCTCCTACACCCTCTGTCCCCACAATTCCAGGGCCTCCCTAAATGTTTCCTCCCTTCCCACCAGGGAAAACTGACTAATCTCCTCACATTAAAACTTTTTTTTTGGTGTTCCTAGTATTAAGATGCCACAGTAAAAATTGTTCTGCCCACTTCTCCTCTTGAAAATTGTGGGAAAATAATAAAAGCCTGGTTGCGTTCCAGGAGTTTAAGGATGTTTCAATATTATAAAATCCTCCTTTATTTCTTGATATTGTGATTTAAATTAACTGAGCATTCAACCTACTATGTGGAGAAACATACTAGGGGATGGAGATATCTTATTCACAAGAGCACCAAAGTAACCAAAAATATTTAAGAATAAGCTTAATAATAAATGTTTAAGACACAGATGAAGAAAAATTTAAACATTTAGGGATTAAACCAACAACAAAACCCTTATACAAATGGAAAGGCACCAGAAATTTTTGAACAGGAAGGGTATTCATCTTGATTTAATCTAAAATCAAAATGATTTCAAACAATTTTGGAAAAGAATAAAGTGGCATTAATTGGTCTATTCAAATAAAACACTAACAGAGTTTGTAGTGGGTCTTGTGAAAGTGATTCTAAAGTTTATCTGGGAAAAAGTGTTATATATTCATAAAGCACTACTAAAACCTAAGAATGCAAAAGGATTGAAAGTTAAAGAATGGAAAATAAACTAATGAGCAAAAGAGAACCAGAGACATAGAATCATGGAACAGACTGACAGTAAGTAGTAAGAGGTGGAGAAGGAGGTGAGGCCTGATTGAGAGGGTGAAGGAATTAATCAAAGAACACACACAAAGGGCCCATGGACATGGATAACAGTGTGGGGATGGACTATGGAAGTGAGGGGTGGGCTGGGCAAAGGGTAGCAAAGGGGAGAAAATGGGGACAGCTATAACAGCATAAACAATAGTTCGAATAAACTAGGGCTCCATATATTGATATGGAAAAATACCTAATATATATTAAGTTAAAATTTTAAGCCCTGGCCGGTAGCACAGTGGTTAAGGTGCCGGCCTGCGAACCCAAAGGTCGCAGGTTCGATTCCCCAGCCAGGGCACATAACCAGGTTGCAAACCAGGTCTCCAGTCAGGTCTGTGGCTGGAGGCAGGTGAAATGCAACTGTACATTGATGTCTGTCTCCCTCTCTGCCTCTCTCCCATTCCCTCTTTCTAAAAATGATGAAATAAAATCTTAAAAAAAAAAAATTTTAAGGGAGCAGAAGTATCTACATGCAACCTTTTGTATAGAAATGGGGAAAAAAAGAATGTATTTCTGTCTGCTTGTATTTGCATAAAGAAATTCTGAAAAATTAAAAAGAAAGTTAAAGAAAAAGAAAGTTAAAGAATGTAAAAACAGTATTGCTATATTATTATAGCAATGATCTTAAAGACAGAAATATTAGGCAGAGTTCCATTTCAGACAATGCCATGACTGAGATACTGATATAAACTAGTATCTAAAAATTTAGGATAGGATATAATTTACAACATCATTCCATAAACCTGGCTCAAAGGAAAGTATACCTAGGTACCAAAAATTAACTAAAACCAGAGATCAGCTGAGCTGATGCTTTAGCCAATGTGAATGAAGATGATGGGGGTTTGAAGATCTTGATATCTAAAGAGGTTAAATTATAATATTTAAGAGGCCTGCAACAAGTAAAAAGTAAAAATTGGGGCTTCTCACACACATATATACCTACCCAAATGCCGAGGCCCATTAAAGGATAAATTAGAAAATTATCCCCCTAACAAAGAGATAACAAAAAATGGTTATGGTCCTTGCCTAGGTTTTGGAGGTGAGATGTCCCTCTAAGAACTTATCATATCCTGTATCATTGATTAGCTTAAAATTAATACTACCTATTTGGAACAGTAGTAACTCATAATCTAAAAAATTCAATTAAAAATTGATCCTGGTAAAACTGAGTCAATACAAAACTTGGAGACTATTCTATTTCAACCTATGCTTTCCCTCACTGTTGCCTATTCTTCATCAATCTTCCTTTTTGTGAAGTCAAGCACTGCATCCCTTTATCTTGATCCTGTTTTATCTTGATCCTGATATTCTTCTCTACCACTAAGGAGCTAATCAGTCCCCTCAAATAACCCCATTCTTCTGTTACTGAGACACAGTTGTCCCAGAGACCTTCAGTCTCAATGAGGCAATACTGTGATGGCTAGAACTTGGGCTCTGAAACCACACTGCCTGTTGGAATCCCTACTGTATCACTCCCCATGTCCTTGGATGGGGAGTGTAATTAATCCATTTCCTCAGCTGTAACAATGAGCTCAGTGCAGCACCTACTTCATCAAGTTGTGGAATTAAGTTATGAAAAGTATCTAACATACAGCAAGAGCCAAAAAATATTATTGTTGTCACAGTCATTCATTAAAGGACAACTATAACTGCAGTGACATGTGAAACCAAATCCTTGATCCTGTTTACTGTAATCCATTGTCTTTTTTCTGACTTTTAAACTTTCTGGCCTCACCTACCACCACCACCACCAAAAAAAAAAAAAAAAAAGGAAAAAAAAATTCTGGCCTTAAAATGATCCCTCTGGAATAAACCAAATGTCTACCACCAGTCAGCAATCTATGATGATATATTCGTGTAATGGATAATGAACCTATACTGTTGATTCCATTTATGTAAAAGTTTGTGGTGGCAGAAGTTAAAATACAAGTCACCATGACAAAGAAGTAATGACCAAAACAGGATACAGGGAGACTAACAGGGTGCTGGGACGTTCTGCTTCTGGATCTTCATGATTATAAGATTATTTTCTTTCTTCATAAAAATTTAAGTTATACAACTATGAACTGGGCATTTTTCAGTCTATTACACTTCATTTTTTAAAACTATTTAAGAAGTGATTCCCCAGCCAATTTATTCGGTCCAAGCATGTGATACAACTGCTCATCCAACTGCTGACAAGTAAGGAAGAGGTGGTGAAGCCACCCAGGCAGGTCACGTATGGCATTAGGTAGGGTGACTACAGCAAAAGGGAACATGGGAGAAAAGAGGGGTGCAGATTACATGCATCATTCCAAGAAAAGGGTCAGCTCTCTTCCTACTGAGACACCTCAGCACTGTCTTAGGAGCAAGACCCAGCGTTCTTCCTTGGCTCATTAATCAGATCAAAGGGCAGGGTGGGCATGCTGTTTCAGACAAATTGGTCAACACTGAACTGGAAAAGCTACAGCCTGGAATTTACCAGAATAGCATCCATTCCAAATAAAAACTGAGTAAATAAAATTAAAGTTTTAGTGGTGGGTTTTGGTTACATAGTTAAGACTTCTCCTGAGAATGGATTCCCTGAGTTTTGTAGTACCACCCTAAAACATCTGTCACACAGCTTAAGGTATTAGAACCTCTACTGGTCTTCTGTGTGGCCTGGACTGTCGCATGTTCCAATGGGTTTCCCATTGTCACAGTTACAGGGGCCGCTGGGACTACAGCTAAAGACTTCCCCACACATCATACTCACAAAATGTTTCTCCTTCATCAGGTTATTCCTGAAGATTTTTAAAACAATTACTACCAATAATTGTTACACTGATAAGGTTCTGTTCTAGGGAAAGGAAACTTAATTCAAACTTGTTTGAGTAAAATACCAAATGGAATTTATTGGTTAGTCGAATTTAATTAAAAAACCCAGATGTATTTCTAGCTTCAGCTATGGTGCAATGCAATTGTTCAAACAGAACTGTCATGGTTGATTTCTCTCCAATTCTGATTTCTTTTCTGCTGCGTCAACTCTATTCTCAGCTTCCACAAGAATCCAGGAATTCCTGTCAGCTTTAAGACCAAGGAGAAGTGAGGTTCTTCCTGTTAACTCGGGCCATGCCCTGGGACTCTAATTGGACCAACTTGGGTCATCTATTGACATGTGACCCAACAACTAACTAGGGCTTAGGAGGAATGTGCCCCTGAGCCAGGCCTGTGCCATACATTCTGCTCCTGAGAAGATGAAATTCAATATCCTATTACCACTCAAAAGGGGTAAAAAACTCTGGGAGGCCAAAATGACAAATATCCAGCTCAAGTTTCTCTCCAGCATGGACATGCTCATGATCACCGATTGGGGAAGAAGTGCTAGAGGAAAATCCTTCAGGATGGAGTTTTTGATGCTGAAGTAGGTTTCTTTTGCTAGCCAGGACTTTTCCACACTTATCACATCCATAGTAAGACTCTTGAGTATGGATCCTCAGATGTCTTTTTCATTGGTCCCAAGCACTGAAGGCTTTCCCACAATCTATACAGTCAAAGGGTTTCTCCTTGCTGTGGACTCCCTGGTGCTAAGTTAGATTGCCATGCAAATTGAAGGCTTGTCCACATATATTACAAGAATAAGGTTTTCCCCCTGTGTGGATATGCTGATGTTTTTTAAGATAGGAAGTCCTTCTGAAGCTTTTGCCACACTCATGACATGAGTAAGGTTTCTCCCCAGTGTGGATTCTCTGATGTGTATAACCAACTTAGAACTACAGATGAAGCCCTTTCCACACTTCTGGCAGTGATAAGGTCTGCCCCTATCATGGATTCTCTGGTGCCAGATCAGATTTCCATAATCATTAAAGGCTCTCCTCCCACATTTCTCACACTGATAGGGCTCCTCTCCACTGTGGATCCTTCTCTGATGCTGACTTAACGTTGACTTAACAGCAAAAGCTTTTCCACATTTGTTACACTTGTAAGGTTTCTCCCCAGTGTGACTTCTTTGGTGTACAACATATTGAGAAAAGTAGCTGAAACACTTCCCACACTCCTTACATCTGAAGGGTTTCCTATCACTATGGATTCTTGGAACCTTTCCTGTAATATTTTTCACTGTGGAAATTTCCTGATGCTTCCTCAGTTTACATGTTTCCAGGAAGCTGGTTTTTGGAACAGCACTCTTCTGCAGACCACAAGACAACACCATGTCTCTGTTTTCAGAAATTCCCTGTATTGATGTGGACTCACTGTCAACGCTGGTCTCAGTATCTGACATAACAAACAAAAAACACAAGTGCCACTTGAGAGTTATACTAGAACAAAAGATCATCAATATTATAGGGTTTTTAGATATTACTTTTTCAACCTCCACACAGGCCTAGTAGCAAAAAAAAAAAAAAGAAGAAGAAGGTGCCAAATATCACACAGGTAGAGAATTGTCAAGGTGGAACAAGGAAGCAGTGTGCACGTGACATGTCAGATTGTTTCCCAAGCAATTCTGGACTCTATATCTGAATGACTTCTCCCTAGTATATTCTAGTGTCTTATGACTTTATGACACTCATAGGCCTACAAAATACCAAAGGTGGTACAGGCTCTAAGAGTAAGTAGTGACATTGAAGCTGGCAAGACTCAGAGTCATAAAGTAAAACTGAAGAGTCAGAATGCAAGGTAATAAGTGACTTACTGTTCTTCTTTAAAAATTCATACTCTGTAGAAGTCCCCAAAGACTGGAGGAGACACTGAGCATTAAGGCCACCAGGCTATGGCAAGACAAAGAAAAGAAAATCACAGAAGTGCTTAGAGGAAGTCACCCCCGGTTACTACAGCCCCACAGAAGACAACTGAATACCCTAAAACTGCTGGCAATTGCTATCTTCTTATCAGACTCTCAAAAAAGTCTGAACCTCAAATATGCAGAAACTACTTTCCTAAGTAGACTTCACCTATTTGAAAAGGGTTTACTTAGATACACGGAGACTGCAGAACTCCCCTCCTTATATTAGCAAAAAGGAGACAAACAGCCACCTATAAAATGACATTTATGTTCCTGAACATTGGATGGCATGTTAAGTTAAAACCAATCTATTTTATATAAAACACTTAACTAATTTTGCTTTAACATTAATTTGGGTTATCTGGTTACCTGCTGGTTAATCAAGTGCATTTGAATTTGAGTTAAACAAGTGAAGGCCTTCATGAGGAGAGATCTGAGACTGGAGTAAACAGGGTGATCAATAGTTTGGAAAAGAGTGGTCTATTCTCTGTCCATACCTCCTTCCTCCTAGTAGGCTGCTCAATGTTATAAAACCAGGACTGAGCAATCTATGATCAAAAAAACTCTTTTTTTTCCCGCTGCCTCATACTGCACCATCCATCTTGATCAGGAACCCTAGTTCTCCCAGCAACCCCCACTTCCTGGTTCTCCCACAATTATCACCTCCTTCCCACCAGAAGAACAGAGCCACCCGTATGCAGTGCCCTCAACTTCCTTCCCTTCCATTTCCACATCCTCTTATCCCAAGCCACCCCACTTACGCGTCACACTTCCTAATCATCCCAGATGCCATCTCCTCCCTTCCCCTGATGCACTCCTCTGTCAGCTGTATCATCCTTTGCCTTCTTCTTCAACCTTTTCTAGCTTTTAAAATCCACTTGGACATAACAATCATCCCTTTACATCCAATTTTTGCTCATAGAAGTGTTTTTCAAATTGCCTGCCATTAGTTGTTCTTATATCTATATAAGAACAGAATAGGATCCATACACATTGTGATGCCAAGAGTAAATTTTGTTTCCTGATACTCCAATTTCTGAGGTCATAGGAGTACACTGGGGTTTGATGCTTAATGTAACAACTACTGAAGCTCATAATCAAAAAAGAGTTTGAAAAACATCTGTCCCTATTCACTACACTTTCTCTCATTTCAAAACTAATCAAAATAAGAGGCTGAAGTTCTGTCTCAATTTTCACCTCCCATTTACTCCCTCTCCGCAAATGCTCTCCCCTGAAACTGCTACCCCCGCTTCCGCTTCACCACTCCCTCCTATTTTTTATAAAAATGTTTTTATAAAACATGATTTAAAAGTTTTCAAAAGGAGCCTCCTCTCCTTGTCTTTCTCTTCTCTCTCTCCCTAAAATTAACTTTTCCTTAATATTGAAGATCCATCCCTATTTGCTTCCTGGGGGCCATTCTGACTAAATCACTATACTTTTTCAACCATGCACTATACTAAGTGCATCTGTACTTACAGATCTGACATTTGCCTTGGACTCTACACCTGCCTTCTCAATGGCCTGCTCTAGCCCACCCCCTTCATATTCTAGAGGAACCACAGGCTGTGTTCAGATGTGAGCTTGCATGAATTCAGTATGCTCCTCTTATGTCAAGAAATGGCCAGTGTTATCCCATTCAACTACTCAGTTGGACCAGTTTGGGTTAAGATCTGGTCACTCCGCAGACTCCTTCCTCTTCCATTTTGGCATTTACACAGTTCCCTACCCAACTCACTCAAAAATTTAATGCCTCTTACATAATAAGAGTTTAACAAGATTTTATGCCTTTTTTCTTCACGCCTATTCAACCACATACTATGTTAATACTTCTAAAACACAGCAATTATGAGCTATGTCACTAGTGGCAAGGTCACTGTGGCAGGAGTCACTGCTCCTGCTCCACGTGGTTTTGCCTACTCTCTCATTCCTGTTCCTGTGCTGCAAAGTCTTCAGGATAGAGCCCTCATTGTCACCACCAAGTCTGCATTCTAGATATCAATCGCACACAATGCTGGGTGGGCAAGACACACCAGCTACATTCCTCTACACCATTAGCTACGTAAAGGCGGGGTCAGGGTATATATTTTGCAGACTCTGTGCCTGCCTTGGATTCTAGAAAGTCTTGCTCAGGCGTTGAGTCCTAAGCTGCACGCTTTTGCACTGCTTACTAGAAAATACAAAAGAATCCTTACAGAAGGGCCCCAGAAAAAAAATCAATTTTTAAATAGCTCCCCACAAGGTCATTCTCCTGTGCATTAAACTACGAAGTTCTCCACAATGATTTACTGGATCTTTTATTCCCGCCCTCAGGCCAGATAATCTAATTTCTTTTTCTCCATGTGGTATCCCATGTAACCTGTCCAACTTAGAACACATGGTCCTGTCCCCAAAGAAGAATAACTTGAGCTGCTAAGTGGAAACTCCTCCCACCTCTCCTGCTGTGCTCCCACAGCCTGCTGCCTACACACCAACAGAAGCATTCAAAGCACATTTTTTAAAAAAGCTTTTACATCTGTCTCCACAAATTGTATCCTCCAGAGAGTCTTAAGCAAAGCTTGGCACCCAGCAAGTGCTGAGCAACTGCTCCTGAATAAATCCATCCTGCCCAAGGAGGAAGAGCCACTAGCGTAGGCAATGCTGACACTCAGAAAGAAACAACGGACTCAAGAATTACGTATGAGATACATGAAGCAGAAATAGGTTATCTTAATAAGAGTTAAAATTTGTGGGAAAGGCTTCATATTTTACCTATTAGGAAAAGTTATCTACTTTATTTAAACCCACACCAGCATGGTTCATTTTAAAGTACACTGATTGGTACAACTCTGCAGTTGCCAGCTCTAACCGGCCTCACTTACCTTTACAGGCCGTGGTCCCCTCTGCAGGCAGGTCATCCTGTGCCTTGCCTCCCCAGCGCAAATCCCCTCCCTCCAGAAGTGAGATCAGGGCTGACCTAGGCACTGTGTAGCCTGCAAAGCAGGGAGAAAATGGCACTTTTCAGCCCTATGGCTGAAAACCCCAAGAGCCTTAGTAAGAGGCTCAGGATTGGGGAAAGCAAAGGAGATCTTGTTGAAGAAGAAACTGACCTCTTCCTATTACAAGAGTAGGTAAGTTAGTGAGACTCTGCGAGACAGGTGCAAACAAAGGGAAGGGTTCATATCCTCCCCAAGACAATGGGGGGAATAGCAACAAGCCGAGAACTTGGCTCTGGTAACAGGAACAACTTACTCCTTACTGGGCAGAGCCCCTTAGAGGATGGGATGACTCTTACAAGGGGAAAACGATTCCCTACACTGGGACCAAACTAACCCAAGACCTTTCCCTACCCAGCAGTCTCTGAAGTGGGCCACTTGGCCTCAGTGTGGAGCCGTGCAATGGGGGATTCCAGAGAAAAATCTCTCCTTTTCCACACTGTACTCCAGCCCATAAGGACAAAAGGAAGAAGCAGGAAAGAACAGATCTGAGTCCCAGGAGGAAAGTGGCCTGACCCAGGGATGTCAGGTTCCCATAATTCTCCAGCATCACACTTCTGTACAAGGCCCTCTGTGCGGAAGAAAGGCTAACCCACTCTGCCTGGGTAAAGCCCACAGTCACATCCTTGAAGGTCACCATCTCCTAAAACAAGAGGTTCCTGCTGCCCCAGAGCCAATTCTCTGACGCAGGCCCAGAGTGTGGGACACAAAGGACCGTATGAGGGAGGAGTCTCATTAAGGAAGGCTAATGAGAAAAGGTGAAAGAACTTAGTTTTGGACCCTTAAATGACTATTTCTACAACCAACAATCTGGGTTTCTCTATCAGAAGAGCTTCCATCAGGACATAAAATTTACTGTTATAAAACAGGATTTAAAAGTTTTCAAAAATCCTGGAGAGTCTCCCATTAATTAACCTTCCCAGAGCAAAATCTCTTTGATTTTGTCTTTTAATGCTACACCCTACAAGTGGACAATTAGCTTCAGTATGTCCAGATACTCACAGGTGGCATCTCACCACTCACCCATTCCCCCTTCACTAGCGCCAGGGCCCAGCCAATCCAGCCGTTCCCCACATGTGCTCACTCTGTCCGAACATCAGGCCCACGTAACAAGAGCCGTGGTTTGCCACGATGAGCCCCTGTCGTCCAACCCCCACCTGTTGCTTCAAGAAGGGGCTGTTACTTATATTTGGGAACATCCAGTAGAGGGAGCTCAGGGCCACTGAGCACTGGGGCAGTCTAATAGTCTGCTTTCTGACAGGTTCTCTTGGGAAAATGTGCCTTTGGAATCAAACTGCTGCTGGGTAGCTCCTTTGGCCATTTTCTATACCTCCAAGGCCATCTGTAATAGCTTCTGCCAGCTAAGCCTTGTGTTTTCTCCAACAGCCATCCTTTCCCCTCCCTGATGGCCCCAAGTCTACCTTCCCAGAAAGTTCAGCATCTGGTTAAGACCCTCTATTCACTCCTCAGGCTTCACTATCAAACCTGGTTACCTGAATATGCAGTAAATACCCTCCCACTTTCCAACACCTCAGCTGATCTTGCAGATCTCTGCCTCCCACTGGCCTCAGCACTGCCTCAGGCTCTGCTGGCCCAACATGCCTGATCTAATGCTAAACTCCTCTGTCCCTACAAACTGGCTCCCGTTCTAATTCACAAAAACTAATTGGCACTGTGAGTGACAATTTTCTTTCCCTATTTCAGTTGATAGTGCCAATTTCAGCCCCACCTCGTGTGCTAAGAACTTAAAATTCATCCTAGACTAACTGGCCCCGGTCACTGTTCACTTCTAACCAGTGCATAATCAAATCCTGCCAATTTTACTGAGAAAGTATTTCTGGAATTTAACTCTTTTTAAGGTACAATCAGTACACAGTTCAACAGATGGGAACACTTAAACAGCTTCAATTCCAAGCTGTCCTGTACCGAATCCATTTCTGCCAGGACATACAATGACCTACTTTAAATGACAACCTGACCTACCCAACTGAATGTCACCACTAACTACAACAGTGGTTCCCAACGTGTGGTCCCCAGAGCAGCAGTGTCTGAAAATCTGTTGGAAAAGCAAACTGGTATGCCACTCCACCCCAGAGAGCGATTTTTGCATCTCATAAATAACTTTAAGATCACAATTGTGACTAGTGTCAAGGAGAATCTAATCTAGATGATAAGACTTAGTAGGAATTAACTAGATTAAAAGGAAACAGCTTTACAAATGTGGCAGCAAGTGAAAAACATGTTCTAGAAGTGAAAGGCCAAGACGGCTGTAGCAGGGCCAGGGGTGTGCTGTGTGACCTGAGGGTGGAAAGCTGCCAGAGCCCAAGCCAAGCAGGGCCTGTGAAATGATTAGATTTGATTAACATGTAAGTTTCCCTGACCTACACCCGTCTCATTCATGGCTGCATCTTAGGAGCCTAGAACAGAAACTGATCCTTAGCTACTCAGTAATTAATTGTTACCCCAGTGGGCAGAGGGACTTTGCGGCTGTGCCGGGGACATGTTTCCTTTCCATGCCCAGCCTCAACTTCCCACGGCAGGCTGGGGCCAGCTAAGACGCCCAAGGGAAACAGGACTGGCTTGCAGCCTGCCCTCCAAATCCCTCCACCAAGGTAGCAAGGACCAAGATGACAGTACTTCTCTAAGAGCAATGGGGACTCTCAGCTGACCAACCCCAACACTCACCTCCGGAAAGCAGTAAAGCTCTGAGTGATCAAAAGTGCATCCCCTCCCCACCAATCCCCTCCCTGCACCTCCACAAGCCTCACATGCTCCCTTTCTAGAATGGTGGAGCCAGCAGCTCAGAAGTTCTGTGACCTGCCTCAAGTGGAGCTTTCTTGGAGAGCTTGAAAGGAAAGTTTATGGTTGTTTTAGATAATCTCTAACTGAACGTGAGCAATTCCTTTAATTTCGCATTGGCAGTAAACCATAGTAGTCCCAGCAGGGGACACAAATAGTTTAATATCACATTATAGCTCATGTAGATATCGCTAAATACCGGCTATTCTAATCACTAAATTGTCATGTAAGAATATCCAAATCTGTTTTTATGAGTTTATGAACCAAACATACAATAATTAATATGAAGCACAATCTCAATGGATTGAGAAAATGCTCCAAAGAATGGCAGTTTTTTGCCTTATTTTTTTAACAGTACTTTTTTTAAAAAAAGATTTTATTTATTATTTTCAGAGAGAGGGGAAGGGAGAGAGGCAGAGAGGGAGACAGACATCAATGTATGGTTATCTTTCACCTGCCTCCAGCCACAGACTTTTGCCTTATTTTTTACATTAGAATCAAAGGAGGAGATGTAAGATGGTTATAAGAAATCTATTGGTGTTAAATAAAGGAAGCAGGAGAAAGCAAAGCATGGAAATCTCTGAGATTGGATAAATGGTAAAACAGACCTACAGTCTTTTACATTGGTGGGTGTAGTATAGTTACCAGTTAGTACTTACAGCACATATGTATGTGGGAATTAAGATAACAATGACAGTTCTATGGTCTCCGCTCTGTTGAGAAACTTTGCCCTGACAGGTCTGGAAAAAGAGGATTACTACCATGACATTTCAGGTATGCTATCCTAGATGCAAAAAGACAACAGACAGGTTCAGTTAAGGTTAGGGTTCACCTTTATCAAGGAAAATGCTGGCCTAGGACATTACCACCCACATGATTCACTTTTAGTTAGAAAGTTTCCATTCCATACTGTCCCAGGTGGTTACTTTACAGGCCTGCCATGCAGGCTTTCCCTGAGCTCATCAGGTTTAGTGTGTGGCTTCTTTTTTTGTCCACAAATTCAAATTTATAATAGTTATTAGGCTTACATTTAGATATTATCATTTCATCACATTGGTAAAGCTGCACATGTATTACTGTATCACACATCTATTTTTTAAACCGTTTAACTGTGTTTTAATACAATTGGTTTTGGGGGTGTATAGGTATCCTTATACTGCAAAATAGGTCACTGGACAAGAAAAAAAAAAGCTGTCTTCCATAGTCTTAGGCATAAGACCTGGGCTCTGGGAATTCCAGGTCAGGTTTTAGCAAGCCACCACAGTAACTGCTGGTGTCAGGGACGCCTAAGTCCTTCAAAAGTATCCTTATCTGCAGGCAGGAATTTAGCAACTCCTCTGTTCTCAGAATCAATTCCCAGGCTCCCCTATCTGAGCCATCTGCAAGAAGTCCCTCCAACCCCCATCCCACCCTAATCAACTCCCTGCTACCCTTCAAAAATCCCTGCCTTACTTTTGTTCACTGCTGACACCTTCCTGCCTTCCTGGTCTCAGCCTACCTGTTGCAGCAGGCCAAATAAATCTTTTAAACTCATGGTCCGTTCTCCAGTCATTATCTGGTTATCAGGTTATCCAGGTGGGCCCACATAATCATGGAGGGTCCTTTAAAATGGATAACAGAGATGGCAGCCTGAGAGAAACTTGTCCCAGCATTGCTGGGTTTGAAGCTGGAAGAAGTGGGTGGGTGGTCTCTGAAAGCTGGAAAAGGCAAGGTAACAGATTCTGTCCTTAGTCAATACTTTTAATTTAGTCCAGTGAAACCCACTGTAGATTTAATGACCTCTAGAACTGTAAGATAATAAATAAGTGTTGTTTTAAGCTACTGTTTGTGGCAATTTGTTACAGCGGTGACAAAAAATTAATGAATTCTTCTTCTCGACCTTCAGGCCTTACTCCAATCCCAAACAATTACTAATCTATTTGCTGACTCTAGACTTGCCTATTCTGGACATACACATAATATAAATGTATTAAACCTGGGCCTAAAACAACAACAAAAAAGGAGTTCTTATTGTTGGTAATTTTATTAGTCTTTAGAATGATGGAAACCTATCATTTTATTTAATAGACAGACATGGACAAAGCTAGATTTTCTTTTTTGCTGGGGGGTGGGGAATGCTACACTTTTTTTTTTTTTTTTAATTTAAGTTTATTCATTTATTTTTATTTTTTAAAGGTTTTATTTATTATTTTCAGAGAGAGGAGAAGGGAGAGAGGCAGAGAGGGAGAGAGACATCAATGTGTGGTTGCCTTTCACCCGCCTCCAGCTACAGACCTGGCTGGAGACCTGGCTTACAACCTGGTTATGTGCCCTGGCTGGGAATTGAACCAGCGACCTTTAGGTTTACAGGCCAGAGCCTTATCCACTGTTCCACCAGCCAGGGCCAAATGCTACACTTTAAATCTGCAAAAACTCTCAACAAAAAGCCTCATTACCCCAGTGAGAATTTTTCAGTTATCCTTAATGAATGGCCACTCCAAGTGGAGTACCAACAGTGATCTAAGCTGTACAATACTTCAAAGTCCCTTAAATCAACTACACATTGCACCACCCTTTCAAGCTTGGCCATAGTGAGCATTATTAGCAGATACCCCCTAACAAGGCTGGAACTTAAGTGCCCTGTTTCTCCATAGTTTATTGATTTTTATGGGTCTTATTTTCCTTCAAATTATTTAAAAATTATGTCTATATTATTGTAACAGGCGAACATTATTTTAGCAGGTTATTCACGGGGAGAACTAGATGTTAAACATTGTTTATTTCTTGCATAATCACTTCTTTAAAAAAAAATGAATCACCTGGCTGGTAGCACAGTGGTTAAGGCGCCGGCCTGCGAACCCAAAGGTCGCAGGTTCGATTCCCCAGCCAGGGCACATAACCAGGTTGCAAACCAGGTCTCCAGTCAGGTCTGTGGCTGGAGGCAGGTGAAGCGCAACCATACATTGATGTCTCTCTCCCTCTCTGCCTCTCTCCCTTCCCCTCTTTCTAAAAATAATGAAATTAAATCTTAAAAAAAAAAAAAATGATATCCTCAACATCTGTGAAAAGGAATCAACTTGAGCTATGTGGTTGAATCTCAGTTCCACAATGTTGAATTTTAAAAGTAACCTGCAGGAGGATACAGCAAGTATACCATTTATACGAATTCAAAACATGCAAAAATAATGTTATAATTATCGAAATAACCATATATGATGGGTTTCAAAGCATCTGTAGGCACAATTAACACCAGATTCAGATGGTAATTACTTTTGGAGCCACAGAAAGAGAAATGCAATTAGATATAGCGGACTTCAATTCCATTTGTAACACTTTAGTTCTTAAAAACAAAACAACTATAAGTAGAAAAACGGCTGTTCTCGCTTCCTGTCACCTACCAGACCCAATAAGCAGAGACAGGGATTGAATCCTTCTGGATGCTTTATTCAGATGGTCTGCGATTTGAGAAGATGGTGGGTTTGTACCCTATCAGACTGTCTTAAATTCCATTACAAAGGGACCCTATGTGTAAGGAGAAGGAAAGTGTAGGTTAGGGTTTGGAATTCAGTGGAAAAGTCAATCAAATAAAAGCTGCAGCATTCTTTCATCTGGGTCCTGGGCATGGTCTTTGTGTTCTGGGTGTGATGTCTCACCCTGGAGTATAATGGCTCAGTCCTCCTGAGGCACAAAGGTGGAACTGCTTATGGTGACCTGGAGTCAAGGTGGGTCATTCCTCCAGTTCCTGAAACAATAGCTCTTTACATACACTGATTACTAAACTTATTAGCTATTATTACCTGGAACTAAAATTTTCCAGTATTTGAATCCCCCATCACAACCATGATAAATTGTTCAATATAAAGTTGAAGGGAAGTAAATAGGTGTTTATTTTCCTCTATATTTTTCTACACTTGAAATATATCTAAAATTTTAAAAAATCAATATATCACTAGTAAATAAAAACAGGAGAAATATCTTCAAAAGTAGCAAAGGATGAGAAAAGATAAAAGAAAGCCGAGTCCATGTAGCAGAAGGGACAAAATAGGACATAAGTAATTGTTAAAAACTAAAAGCATTTAAAAAGCATTTAAGAGAGCGATGTCAGACCAAATTTATCACAACACATGTAAATAGGTAAAATATTCTCATAAGCATCAGTGCAGAAAATGAATGAGACATATTCTGCCAAGACGATCGGGTTGTTTTCTGTAAGATTAAGGGTAAATAAGCCCGTGAGTAGGGCAATTGTCTTTACCTAGATAGCCCTCCCAAACAGGAGCGCTGTTTCTAATACCTGGAGAGGCCTTGCTCTTTTCACTGGGAACAAAAACCCATGTACCTATGGACTGCACTACCCTGAACAGAAATTCCTAAATCACTAATGTAGCAAATTAAATATGTAAGGTCTCTTCTCACCAGTCATTCTCTTATAGTTCATAATACAGTATGTGCTTCTCCCACGTTTTCTTGCCAACTCCCAGGAATCATCTAAGACTTTGGGAACATTAACTTCTGTGTGTTCTATATGGTTTCTTTTATCAAATTGGTGGATCTGAACATTCCAAAACAACTGGACACTACATCAGCCTTGGCTAAAGCCTCAGTTTTCAGTTAAGGAACCCAGGAGGCTCTGAAAGTGCAGCCAGCTCCTTTGGAGGGGGAATCAGCTGGACTCCTCCCCTCTCCCCTTCTCATGCCTGGCAGCACCATCTACCTCCCTGGTGCTCCCCATCCCTGGGCTGTCCTCTTTCCAGCTCAGGTCTGCACAACTGAGCTTGCAGCAGTGAGGCCTCCAGAGGAGAAGCCAGCACAGGGCCCAGGCAAAGACCTGGACATGGAACCACTGTATAGAGATGTTCTTCATTGAGAGCCCTGTGTCTGGCACTTTCTTCTTCTAGCTTAGCCCCCAGCAGGATTGGGTACAAGGGATGTAGAATGAATCATAAAGAGAAAAATCAAGGTTCAAGGAGTTTTAATGAGGCCACAGCAATCAGATTCTGCAATGGGTGGAATGGAGATGAACAGCCTTCAAACACTAGAGCAACCCGACCCTGTCTTGAATATGAAATAGCACTCCTGGCTGGGAGGGGGAGAGTAGGGAGGGGCGGGTCAGCTATGTAAGTTTGCACAGCACAACAGTGACATCTAGTGTCAGCAGGATATATCCCAGTTCCCTCTGCAATTTACCTGAATTGGAGAGAAACAGGGTCCAAGTGTTTCCCTCCCTCTGAGGACTTCACCTCAGCTTCCTGAGGGCCAAGAAATTTTTTGTTTCTTCAATTTGTAATTTGCCTTTTAATTTACTTAACAATTGCTTTTACTTTATACATTACTGAAATAAAGTTGATGTCATAAACTGGACATATTCATTAAAATATAGTTCACATATAATGTGTAAATTTTAAGTGTATAACATGTTAATTTATAATTTATATATTGTAATATGATTGCCATTGTGACACTAATTCGTACCTTTATCATGTTACATAATTATAATTTCTCTTTAGTTTTGGAATAATTAAGTTCTAGTCTCTTGGCACATTTGATAATCAAAATACTATATTGTTGTCTATAGTCACTATACTATGCATTAGAACTCTAAGATTTATTTATGGCTGGTTGCAAGTTTGTACCTTTAAATATTTGTCCTATCTCCTGCACTCAAAGTGGATATGTTTAGAGTGCAAATTTGGTGAGTTTTAACTAGCAAAGAACAAAATAGACAAAAATCTCTGTCCTCATAGAGCTTTCATTCCAGTGGCCAAAATGATGTCACACGGCTATTCCCAACAGCAGAGGACTCTGGAAGGCAAGTATTTAGTTTTCTGGTTTCCACAGTAGAAAGAGGATGAGAAGGGAGGGTGCGAGCCAAGCTGTACAGCTCCTGCCAGGAGGGGCTGAGGAGCACACTCCAAATGCACAAATGCTCACATAGACCAGTTAGGGTTAAAGCATGTTGCAGAAGTATTGGCGTGTCTGTTCCTTAAATTAGACCTATTTATTATTATTACCATTAATTTATCAACATACTATTAAGAATTTAGCCCTGGCTGATGGCTCAGTGGATAAGGCGCTGGCCTTCGAACCCAAAGGTCGCTGGTTTGATTCCCAGCCAGGGCACATAACCAGGTTGCAAGCCAGGTCTCCAGCCAGGTCCGTAGCTGGAGGCAGGTGAAAGGCAACCACACATTGATGTTTCTCTCCCTCTGTGCCTCTCTCCCTTCCCCTCTCTCTGGAAATAATGAATAAAATCTTAAAAAAAAAAAAAAAAGAATTTAGATGTCTTATTTAATGACCTGGAAACAGATCCCCTAGCATGAATCCCTGGCCCACAAGGTATCTCCCTCCAGTCAACAGTAGATACAGCTTGGCAGCAATAAGGCACACCCTGTGGGGCCTCACATATTGCTTAGACCTGTCATTAGCTCCGGTCCCTTTCAAGGACCTGTAAAGCTTCCCTGTAAATTACAAGGTCAGCTGGCCTAGCTTCTCAAGAGGTTTACAGCCTGTTTGTTTTCCAAAATCCCCCTGATAGAAAGAAATGTTCTTATGAGATAGGATGAGTGGAGCTGCTCATCTGGCTCAGGATAGAGCCATTCTTACTGAATCAACAGTAAGTGAGTTTATAAACAGCCACTCTAAAATTCCCGGGACTTTCCATCAGGGTACACTTCCCAAAGGAAACTCCATCCAAGCACTGATTCTCAAACTTGGCTACGCATTGGAATCACCTAGGAAGATTTTTTTTTTTTAATATGATGCTTGGGTCCCAGCCCCTACAGCGGTGATTCTCGGTTGGGTGAATTGTTCCTCCTATCAGGAAACACTTGGCAATGTCTTTTGGTTATTACAGCTGGAAGAGGGTTTGACTGGCACCTCGCAGGTAGAGCCCAGGGATGGTGTTAAACATCCCATGATGCACAGGAAACCCCACCCACCCATAGCAAAGAATTATCTAGTTCTAAGGCCAGTAGGGCCATGGTTGAGAAACCCTGTCAGAGATTCAACTCTCTAGGCACAGGTTCAGCCTTGGCATAGGGGCTTTAAAACCAGTGATTCTAACATGCAGCCAAGATTGGGGGGGTGGGGGGAACATAAGCTAGAAACCTGGTGCTACAGAACACTTGAATATGTAGCTAAATTCCTTTCAATCCAGTACCATTGAGTTTGAACTAGAAAATTTTCATTATCTTCTGATTTGATTGTGAGGTTGGATGTTGAAGGTGGCTGAAAGGAGGAAGTTGTTTGCTTCAGTGGGGAAGTTAGTTGCTTTTGCGGGGGACCCCGGGTTTTCCACAACATGCTGGATGGACATCTCCACAAATATGTTTTGCTGCTTATTATTCATCTTACTCAGGAGCTGGTCTCCCTGGTGTGGCTCAGGAGAATCATTAACTAAAGTCAAATACTATAACCACATCCCAGGGAACAGGCTGCTAGGAGTTACACGTGGGAGAAGCAGCTCTGTTGCAAGAGGTACAGGAGCTGGGGCCTCACTGAGGCTCACTGTTGCTCATCTGAGAGGATTTAGGAGGTTGTGAAGCAGAAGCCACGACTAGCAGTTTATATAGAAAAGTCACGGCGGGTCCATAGTTGGGTGGGATAGAGTATCAGATCTCCAGGGCAGACGAACAGAGTTAGTCAGGTTGATGGAGCCTCAGATATGGCACCTGCCTGCCAGCTCTGCGGCTCTGTGGGGTGAGGGCTCAGGAAAGGACAATGGCCTCTGCCTGCCTTTTTGTCTGGGAGAGACCTGTCCACCAGCTCCTGCCTTAATACCAGACACTTCCATTCCCCCGTGTGTGCATCTGGTGCCTTCTAAGCTGCTACCCCAGAGCTGGAGTGCAGAGGGAGTGAGTACAAAAGCGATGAGAAACTACAAGGATAAGAGAATAAGAAAGTTGAAAGCAGGTGAGAGATGTCAACACTGTTTGGGAGGATGGAAAGGAAAAGAGATGTGGCAACCGGGAAAACCGGAAGTCTTGCTGGGACTGGAGTGGGGAGGAGGGGTGGCTAGGACACATGAAGTAAGCCAAGTCACACAGTGGAAAGGCTCTGGAATTAGGTACCAAATACAGTACTTTGCAAAGCAAAAAAAAAGGTGCCACACTGACACTTCCTTCATGGCTATAGGATGGCTATGAAACCATCTTTCCTAAACATTTAAAAATAGAAAAACGAAAATGAATCACAGGATGATTGGATCAAAAAAAACTTTGGTACATTTACACAATGGAATACTACACAGTGGAAAGAAAGACGGAACTCCTACCCTTTGCAACAAAACGGATGGAACTGGAAAGTATTATGCTTAGTGAAAGTCAAATACCATATGATCTCACCCATTACAGGACAATAATGAACAAAACAAACAAGCAAAATAGAATCAGATTCATGAATACAATGAATAGACATTCAGTGGGCAAGGGGGACAGGGGAGGGGGCGGAGAAGGTAAAGAAGGGAGCAGTTTAGTCAAGGAACTAGTATGGAAGAACCATAGATATGGGTAACAAGTGGGAATGACTTTGTGGGGCAGTGGGTGGGTGGGTAAGGGGACATAGGGGAGTAAAAAGGGGATGGATGTAGTAATACAACAACAATAAAATTAAAAAGAAAAAGAAAAATAATAAAATAAAATAAAAAATTTTAAAAAAAGAAGAAAAAGAAAAAAAAAATGAATCACAGTAGGGATAGATAGTTCTAGGTGTTGTCCCTTCATCTTTTGCTTGGACTGTTAGAGAAGAGTTTAGAATTTTCCTTTTTGCCTTTAGATTCTCTCCCCTAAGATTCCAGAACATTAATCAAACACCCACTGTGTACTAGACACTCTGCTTGTTGCTGGGGACACCAAAAGGGAAGTGTTTTAAGGCCCCTACAACCTGGAAAATGATCTTTGCGATGGGGGAGTAGGAGAGAAAATTGAGTACAGGGGTGAGGAAAGGTTGCACGGATAGGGTATGTCTGAACAGGGTTTAGAAGGCTGAACAGGAGTTTGTTAGGTGGAATGGGAGTAAGGGGAAAGGAGAACATTGCAGAGAAAACAGGTATAGAAGAATGAAGTGTGAAAAGACATTCTTCTATCACTAACATGACAATATTTTGGATGAGATATTTTATCTGCCCTGACTCTAAGTTCCACCTGAATAAAAACAAATAGTGACACCCATGTAGCAAATAAAAGTAGTGAACTATGAAACACCTTTCAAAAATGACACCCTCACACCCAAAAGGTAAATGCTACCACAACTCAGGAAAGACATGCTCTTGGGAAAGATACTTAGAACAGTTCATCCCAATGTTGATTCTGGTTTTGGCTACATGAAATCTCATTCATTCTTTCTTCTGACCTCTACCCCTGGCTATAAGTAGTTTTTCACAGAACTGGAGCAGCAGGAGCTGGAGGTACAATTCAGGGACTCCCAATGGACAACAGGTTAAATGACTGCTCGGAAGAGAATAGCAAACCTATGATCTCAAAATAATTCCTTGGTCATGTGCATCCAGCATAAATCTAGACTTTAATGAGATATATGATTTTAAAATAAATGAGAATATTATCTGCATAGTAGTATTTTGGTATTAAATTATTTGACATGGGCTATTAAGCATGTTTCCACACAAACCATCCCATATTACACGGCTAGAATCTACCAGCTAAAAGTGACCAACACTTCATTATGTCATTCCCTTGTTCAAAAGTTGTAGCAGTAAAACATTAATATGCTCCTAACCTTATGTTCAGGTTTCCACTATTGGGCTCCTTATAGCCCTCCATACCCAGCCTTTATTTTTTTAATTTAGATATAATTGGCACATAACATAGTAGTTATTCCCAGGCTTTTTTTTTTTTTTTTTTTTTCTATCTCTCTGCAGGAAACCTGTTCTTTAGCAAAACTAGTTTGGCTCAGTGTCCCCAAAACATGCCATACCATGTGATTGCTGACCTTTTATAAGGATGATACTCTCACCTTTCCACGCCCACACCTGGCTAGGTTATTAGATATATTTTCCTCTGCAGATCCCTGGTGAAAATGCTCTTTTTCTTTCTTATGTTAATATAAATAATACCTTTTTATTTTATTATTTTTGTATTGTTTCATTTTTACCCCCATTGCTCTCCCCTGCTTAAAAATTTAATTTTCTATTACCATTTATCCCCTTTATACCACCTTACCCCCTCAATCACCACACTGTTATCCATGTTCATGAGTTTTTTTTCCTTTTTGCTCTATCTTTCCGCCCCCTACTCACCCCCCACAGCTGCATCCAGCTCTCTATGAGTCTGTCTCCATTTCCCTTGTTAGTTCAGTTGGTTCATTATATTCCACATATGAGTGAAATCATATGGTTTTTGTCTTCCTCTGACTGACTTATTTCACTTAGCATAGTATTTTCCAGGTCCTTCCATACTGTCACAAAGGGTAAAATTTTCTTCTTTTTTACAGCCAAGTAGTATTCCATTGTGTAAGTATCCCATAGTTGTTTTATCCACTCACGTACTGATGGGCACTTGGGCTGCTCCTATATCTTGGCGATTGTAAATAACTACAATGAACATACAGTTGCTTATGTTCTTTCAAATTAGTGTTTTGTCTTTCTTTGACTATATTCCCAGAAGTGGGATTGCTGAGTCAAAATGCAGATCCATTTTTATTTATCTATTTATTTATTTTTCAAAGATTTTATTTCATTATTTTTAGAGAGGGGAAGGGAGAGAGGCAGAGAGGGAGAGAGGCAGAGAGGGAGAGAGACATCAATGTACGGTTGCCTTTCACCTGCCTCGAGCCACAGACCTGACTGGAGACCTGGTCTGCAACCTGGTTATGTGCCCTGGCTGGGGAATCGAACCTGCGACCTTTGGGTTCGCAGGCCGGCGCCTTATCCACTGTGCTACCAGCCAGGGCCAGATCCATTTTTAATTTCTTGAAGTATCTCTATACTGCTTTCCACAGTAGCTGCACCAATCTGCATTCCCACCCACAGCGCAAAAGCGTTCCCTTTTCCCCACATCTTCACCAGCACTTGTTGTTTGAATAATGCCATATTTTAAGGCAATTCAAGTTTCTTGACATTACTTAGGAAATGTCAGCAATAACAATGGTTCAGTATTGTGTACTGAAGATAATAGTAAAGGTATGTAGACTGAATCATACACACTTATTTACATTCTACCCTTTATAGTGTACTTACAGGATTTAGATTACCTTTTAACTGATCTATACAACATAATACAATATAAAATTAAGTACCCAATGTTTAAGAAATAACCATTGTGCTTGAGGAAGGAAAGCACTTTAACTTGTGATGAGATTTTTTTCTATTGTACCTTCACTGTTTAGTTATGAGAAATTTTGCACCTGTTACGTATGAAACACTAAGTTCCTTCTTAAAGACGGAACAAAGTTTCATTCATTCATTCCTTTCACTGAGTACTTTCTGTGTGCCAGACACTGTGCTGGGTGCTAGATATACGCAGATAAAAAGTGGCCCAGTCCTAAAGGGCCACTTTTTTTCTCTCCACCATTAGTTGGAGAGAAAGGGCTATGGTGTGTCACAGAGTTATGCCCAAGGGACTCTATTAATTATCTAATGCCACAATAATGTGGAGTAACAACCAACCACATAATTTCAGTGTTAGACAACAATAACTGTTCATTTCTCATGTATCTGGGGTGGCTGCCTGGATGGCCCTGCTGATTTTGGTTGGGTGCCCTGAAGTATTTGGAGGTTAGCTGCTGATCTGGGCTGTTGGCTGATCTGATAGCCTCACCATGATAATTCGGCTCTGCTCATGTGTCTCTTACCCCTGTGGCAGTGACTTAGACACAGGAGGAAGAGCACACTAATTGCAAGTGATTTTTATGCCTCTGCTTAAAAATGTCCTGTCAGTCAAACCAAGTTGCATGGCTAAGGACAAAATCAGACTGATGGCACACGGCCTTCAGAACTGGGGCGGGCCCTGGTTAGTGGCTCAGTGGATAAGGTGCCGGCCTGCAAACCCAAGGGTCACTGGTTAGATTACCAGCCAGGGCACATAACCAGGTTGCAAGCCAGGTCTCCAGCCAGCTCTGTCTGTAGCTGGAGGCAGGTGAAAAGCAGCCATACATTGATGTCTCTGTCTCTCTATGCCTCTCTTTCTAAAAATAATAAATAAAATTTTTTTTTTTTTTAAAAGAACTGGGGTGGTCATTGCCACCTATCAACAGCTCTGAATAAATAGGCCTGGGGCATCTAACTCAGCCTAACGCATGCTGACATGAGCTGAACTTTGAAAGAAAGGAAGGTAGCTACATCATAAAAGAGCAGAGGTGCTTTTATCAGATCAACCCACATGACCCAAGAACTTAGAAGACAGCCTGGCCCCTCTCCAGACCTTTACCCCTTTCTCCCTCTCCCCTGCCCCCTCCCCTGAGTGCTCC